>WACJ01000358.1:0-297293 GCA_008973525.1 Stenopsyche tienmushanensis
AAAATCAGCGTAAAACTACTCGAGATGATCTGGTTGATTTGACTAAAAATGGCTTTTTGAAGTATAAAAAGTCCAGTAAATAAACTGATTTTCAATACGCTCATCAATATTTTTTCTATTTATGTTTGCAATATGTCATTAACTATCACGCAAATAAATAACAACTATTCTCTAGAGTTCATAGGATTCTTTAAGCAAATATTTTATCAAATAATAAAAACGAAATCAATATTTTTTTATGTTGTGCCAAATGACGGCAAACTCATCCATCTACGAGAAGCACTAGAACAATTGACAGGAAAACCCAGATTAAATAAATCCCCAGGGAAAAGTTTGGATCAGAAAATTAAAGTCAGGTCACCAAACACCATCCACTACAACCCAATGTAATATAGTGTTCCGAAAAGCTTCATGGACTAAAAATATAACAGTTCTGTTTTAATTCGTCATGATGCAATTGCTCTTTGTATAAATTCAACATTTCAATATAAATTGGCAACAAAAAAAATGAAGTAAATTTGGTTTAAAGAAGAAATTAATGTCTTTATTGATCTTATTGCCAAGTTTTGTTAAATCAATCCCTCGTATTCATTTGAGCTTGCTTATGTAAGAAGATCTATGTTTTACATAAACATGGATACGAAAGATAATATTATTTATAAGAGAAATATAAAAGTAAGCCCATAAAAGTATTTCGGATTAACCACTTTTTAGTGCGATATTTATTATTAATATCTCTATATATGTTTTGATTTCTAAAAATATAGCTAAGAAAAGGATTTGCGTAAGTCGGCAATTATTTTGAAAATGGTAATTGATTGTAAGCCTTTGTGATCAATGGAAAAGTTTCGTAAACCTTTATGAAACTTTGCTCAAATGCCGCATGTAATATAATCGTCTCGTTTCCAGAAATCTTGAAAAATTTATATTGCAAGTCTCAGGACTGAGAAAAAGTTTTTTGCTTCAAAAATTCTAATGTAATATATAGCATTAAATATATTCGGAGTGAATAGTAATATATATTTTTTAAATATAATATGTTTTGGATCTTATTGATGTGTTTTTGTGCGAAAATTGGCAAAGTGGTTTAATATGCTGGAATAAATCAAGTATGAAAACATTGTTTTATCCCGAAAGGGAAAATGGGAATATTTTCGTAAGGAAATTTCGTTACGAGAAGCAAAAAGAAGGAATGATTAATCCTACCGAGCAATGGCTCATTTGGTGCAGTTAAAGATACGAATGGCGCAGCCTCCTCGTGCTGAAAGCTTTATTTTTATTATCCCATAGTCCGTTTTCACATTCAGTCCGTTTAAATCTGAAATAGCATAAATGCTGGGCTATATGCCAAATATGCTATGTGAGATTAACCCTGAGGCTGCCCGATTTCTACCCTATATATTTTTATCCCGTGACAGTGCGGTTAATGCGAAATGCTCCTATGATACTTCTTATGCTACAACATATTTCGTTTAAGATAAGCTTTCTGACTTTGATATTTTCCGCAAATAAATTTCCGTCCGATATTTAAAAGTCGTATCTCGGTGATTGCGTAACTTATTAGCGAAAATTTTAAACGCTAATCCCAAAGATTGAGCCACAAATTAGGTCACCTCGTTATCCTCCATAATTCTCGGCAAACAGTTTAATTAATCCACACATTAACTAACCGGGGCTTCGACCGAAGATGGGCGGCTTTTTGTCGGAAAAGGGAAATGTGTAGCGGAAAAACTTAAATTCTAAGGCCAAACCTTTGTATCAGTGAAGGCTTTCAGTGTTAAATTTGTTGAGGGAATTGTGTGTGTTCACAGTAGGAGCACTCAGCCGGAAAACTTTCCGTTTTCCCCTAACGGACCTTTTCACACTCACTTTCGGAGCTTTATTGCCATCGCGCAGGTTTATTGTCAAAAAAAGTTACCGAAACATCGGTTTTGAGGAGAGCTTCTTTTTTCTAACTTTTTTGTGTAGAAAAAGAGAAAAAAAGATTTTTCTTTGTTGTATTAGATATGATACTGTTTCATTAAAAAAAATAACACCCATTCATCTTCTTGATAACGATCGTATATCATCTAAATCATATATTTATCATTTTCACATGCGTCATATCATTTATTTTAAAATAGTTTCGTCTAAAATGTATCTTATAATAAATTATATCCAAGACGCA
Organism: Stenopsyche tienmushanensis; assembly: GCA_008973525.1. NCBI lineage: Eukaryota > Metazoa > Arthropoda > Insecta > Trichoptera > Stenopsychidae > Stenopsyche > Stenopsyche tienmushanensis. The sequence goes on from WACJ01000358.1 coordinate 2,168, forward strand.
CATATATTATAAATGAAAATCCTCCAAAATCCAACGTAATCCGTACAATACATAAAAATATATACCACAAATTGCATGCAATATAACACTGTAAACTTATTTTTATAAACATCAAGGAGTTAAAAGAAAATTTTAGGTTTTTTTAAACACATGATGCAAAAAGGATTTCTTAGGGCACAAGTAAAAATTCAGGTCAGCATAATAAATATCATAAATTATTTTATGCATTGAAAAATTTAAATTTTCTTTATAGAATATGAAGATAAACGCCATATCCTGCAAAAATCCTATGAAAAAAATATCTTGATCTGACCAAAACAATTTTATTGGTTCTAGGTACACAAACAGAAATATCCCTCTTTTCTCGAATATAAGGATTCCAAACTTTTTCTAAATTTTAAATTCAGAAAAACCCTTAAAAAGACAAAATCAAGGAGATTTTGTAAGATTTATATAAAGCTACTATTTCAAAAAAACTCATCGCAAAACCATAATGGGTCTGGCCAAGACTATCTTATGGACAAAGGGCTAATAAAATATATCTTTAACTCAATCAAGTATCAAATAATGAATAGTCTCAACAAAATAAATGATTTAAGGCTAAGTGAATAATGAGCTACTTATGGAGTGAAATAAATTGATATGCCTTTAAATCTTTAGGAATTGGACAGGTTGAAAGTAAAGCTGTTCAAAGAGGTGGATGATAAATTTTAGTTTGTTGAAATATTTGGAGCAATTAATGATCTTTTAAAAATATTTCTTGACGACTCCCAATCGAATATTCGATATTTAAGAAGTAATTTAGAAAGTTTAAATCTTGGATGCACTCAGGGAGAAACTGCATGTAAATTTGTATTACTTATTTTTAGTGTCAATTACTACTAGTATTATGTATTTGAATTTATCAACGGAGAAAACATTTCCAAGCGCCCAAATTTTAGCCTTGTGACAGTTCGTGCGGCACCCAATTATCCAACATTTTTATCTTTCCTATTTCGACATTATTTTTGCCTTTTTTTGTATTATTCTTTCACAAAACGATCCTTCTCCGAATGCTCTGTTAATATTTTCGCGTGCTTTCACTGCATTGTGCCCCAATTTGAACAAATACAAAAGCTAGCGATTTTTTTTGTTGACGCCATTCTGTTAACCATAGGAATACGGTCGATCTTGACTAAATGGAAACCGCAACCACACTTCTCCTTTACAAGAAAATCAAAACGTCCCTAAGCAAAAAATCTAGTGGTGTCAGGTCTAGAAACCTTGCGAGCCACAGAATAGGGCACGTCTCCGGGTAAACAAATCCACTGGTGTCAGATCTGGAGACCGGGAGAGTCACGGAATTGTATGACATATGGCATATAGTTAGAAAATAAACTAGAAAAATATTTTAAAAATAAATTAAGTTCAAAATACTTTTTAGTTTTTTGTTTTAAAGAATTTATTACTTAATAATATTCATTCGTTTGCACATTTTATGTGACTTTGGAAGCTCAGAAGTAATTTTCTTAAAACAATTGCATAAAATAATGATTTAATTAGATCAAAATTATATAAGAAAATACAAAAACAACAATAAATTTACAAATGTTTGCAAAGGCAACGCTTATTCCTTCAATCAAGATTTATTTTGTGGGCACATCCGTCGTGTAACTTAATTATTTTGGTGGTCCTATTCTGTGGCTTACACTGTCTCCAGATCTGACACCAATGGATTATTTGTAATAATTTATTTGGATCAAAAATGCATTGCAAAATGCAAAAACATTTTTTTGTGCTATTACGACCACAAACTAAAAATCCTATTTTTGTGCTATTACGATTTAATGGTGAAATTTTTGGTATTTTTTCAAAATTTTGAAAAACACTTAGAACATCGAATATATGTGTGAAAGCTAGAAAATGACTAATAGCACAAAAAAATGTCGATCCATGTGCAAAACACCCTGTATTTTGTTGTTCTATGAATGGATATTGAATAGGCTCTGGTGTTGCGGTGGACTGTTTGTGGCGGGACTATGATGATGGATACTTTTGCTTAATATTTTGATTAAAAGACAACGTTTTTGTATTTTTATTATATAGTGTGGGAACATAAGAGAGAGAAATACAGTGGTTGTCAGGTCTATAGACCATGCGAACCACGTAATAGGGAACATCCCTAGACAAAAAAAAACTGAAATCCAGTGGTGTCAGGTCTATAAACCATGCGAGCAATAGAATAGGGCATGTCCCTAGGAGAAAAAATCCAGTGGTGTCGGGTCTGGAGACCCTGTTACCCACAGAATAGGGCACGTTCTCAGGCTAATAATATTTTTGATGTCGAGATTGTAAACCATTCGAGACAGGAAATAGGACTCGTCTCTAGATTTAAAAAATCCAATGGTGTCAGGTCTGGAGATCCTGTGAGTCTGGGAATAGGTGACATCCCCCGGTAAAGAAATCCAGTGTTGTCATTTCTAGAGTGTTTGGAAGCTATGAAACAGCGCCGCCAAAATAATTCATTTAGAACTTGATATTACTCATTCGTTTGCACATTTTATGTAACTTTGGAAGCTCAGAAGTAATTTTCTTTAGAACGTAATACGTATATTTACATAATGGGTCATCATTTCGGTCAGTCACCACGTAATAATTTTACATATCTGAAAATCATAGAATGCATTACGACGAGACAGTTGTACACGTTCGTCTCGTAAAGTCACTTTTACGTGCACGATCCAAAGACACGTGTGCAAATTTTACAGGTAATTTTGAAAGCACTAAAATTTCCATAAATTGCTTTAAAACCATCGTCTAGCATATGCTAGTCTACGATATTTTCAGTTCGTTCATCTTTGAAATGTCTATTTATATTCTAGACAAAGATATGTGTGTGATTGCAGAAATTTTTCAAATACAAATAAATCAAGACAAACACGATTAATAGAAGGCATTTGTTTGAAAAGTTTTCGAAAACATATTCTATTAAGATACAATTTTTGATGAAAACATTATTACATTAAACAAAACTTTGTAAACGTCTAAAAAGTATCGATTGATGGCGGTCTAATGAACAAAATAAATATTTTACGAAGAAAATTCCACTGGATAATAGAAATTGCATCGACTGACTAAGAAACTGTCAAAAAAAATATTTTGTTGGAAAGAAGTTCAAAGCTCAAGATGGAATTGTTAATTTACTTATATGATACAAATTTACATTACCTATATTTTTAAGCACTTCTAAGAAAACGAAAAAGAAGCATTCATTTGAAATGAATGGAACATTGGCTTTTAATGCTGAGGGATGATCAGGTGTCTTATGAATATGGAATTTATTGCATTGCTACAAATGACATTAAATGTTTATCGGCGGGGATGAAATGGTTATTGTAACTAATTTTCATTTTGTTAAACACGTTGAACTTGCATCAACCAATAGGCTTCGCAATGTATAGCGCCAGATATATATTTCATTCTATTTAAATATAGATTATCCCTTTTTCAATCCCGAGTCGGATATTTGGCCTAAAGCTTGTTGAGCTTTCTTCATTCGTGACATTTTCGAATAATTTCACAAAGAACGCCTCAGATTTCTTCTCGGAAAGAAATAAAAGTTGGAATATTTCCGTAATAGGGCACATGAAAGCTTTCGAGTTTTTCCACTATCAAAAGGCTTCAGTAATCAAATGCCGCATTCTTATTTGGCTCCAAACTAAAGAAGAATAGGTTGATTGAAGTTCTTCGGAAAAGTTGCCGTGGCAATTCTCGCAAGGAATGACACGCACCCCAGAGTTTTTAATACGACCGGACCGGAAAAAGGTCAACCAAGGAAAGTTTCAGCAATCAATCGCCTTTCATAAGACGCCGAAGGTTCGGAACTCGGCATTAATCTCGTAACCTAATTTACGGAAAAAACTTCTGCTTGAAAGTTTGCCGGGAGCAAGGATATGAAGCCGCGAATCAAGGAATCGCTAGACTTATCTTCGATTTATTCCATTTTCTATGAGAGCATAATTCATTTTCCCCACATCGGGGATCAATAAGGTGCCTAGAAACTTATTCCATGAGAATATTTTATTATTTAAATTTATTGATAAAATATCTTTGAATTACAATGCCACTAATTTCATAACCCCACTCAAAATAAGGAATTGCTAAAATCCGCATTAAAATATTAAAAGGCTTTTAAAGGTTTAAAAAATCTGTCTGTACTTATCTTTTTCCCGTTTCACTTATTACACAATAGAAATTTATAGCTAAATAATGAAGCTATGTTTGTGTAATATATAATAAAATAGACAAGCATCTACTGGTCGCTTTATAAGAGTGACACGGCGCAAAATTTCACCTTTAAATCGTCATATTTTTTAGTTTGTGGTCGTAATATCACAAAAAACTTTTTTTTGATCTAAATAAATTATTACAAAGAAATACAGTGTTTTAGAATAAGGTGTCAGATCTGGACACTATATCAGCCACGGAATAGGGCACGTGCCCAGGCAAAGGAATCTAGTGGTGTCAAATCTTGATAACGTGCGACCCACGGAATAGTGCATGATCTCAGACAAAAAAAATCCATTGGTGTCAGGTCTGGAGACAGTGCAAGCCACGGAATATGACCGTCAAAAGAATTAATTTACAAAATAAATTCTAATTGAAGGAATAAGCGTCGCCTTTGAAAAAATGTATAAATTTATTGTTGTTTTTGTATTTTGTTATATATTTTTGATCTAATAAAATCATTATTTTAATGTAATAAGTTTAAATAAGATTTTAATTTTAATACAATAAGCTTCCAAAGGTACATACAATGAGCCAACGAAAAGAAAAATGTCAATTTCTAAATCCTTTAAACAAAAAAATAACATTTATTTTGAGTTAAGTTTAATTTTAAAAAGTTTTCTAGATTAAACCCTTTTCAATGATATGCTATAATATACGTTATAGAAATCATTAAATAAATCGTTAAACTTGAGAAGGTAATTTGCCAGGGTCGGAGTTAAGAAAATGCTTATGGTGATTTTATAACATGAATTTACAAAATTTGATTACACTTTTTCTTATTTCAATTGTAGCTGTTTGAAGTAATATTTCTTCTTTTATTTTTGCAAAAGCGGCGATTATTCTTTCAATTAGGATTTCTCTTGTAGTCACCTCTGTTGTGTACATTATTAATTTTGGGAGCCCTATTGCGTGGCTCGCACGGTCTCCAGACCTGACACCAATGGATTTCTTTGCCTGGGACATGTACTATTTCGTGGCTCACGTAATCTCCAGATCTGATACCACTGGATTTTTTTTGTCTTGGGACGTACCCTATTCCGTAAATCGTACGATATCCATACTTGACGACACTATATTTCTTTGCCGTGGAACGTGATCTATTCTGCGGTTCACATATAGCCTCATTCATATAAATCGTTGGGTGAAAAAATAAACTGTGTTTGTGTAATATATAAAAATTGCTACTGATTATTTTATATACTAGTGGCACGACGCATGCGCATTGCAAGTTTAATGTGTGTGCGACGAATACGTAGAAAGTATAAACGATTTTTTCTCTCTCTCTCTCTTTCCGATCAACTTCCACCAACTCATATGCTTATATCATTAGTAACAAAATAAAATGGTCGGATGGCAGCACTTTCCAACCACTGCGTGTGTTCATCTTAGACCCATCATTATATATAATTCATGATGTAAACCTACGTAAACAGATTTATTTTATAATAAATGGACGATAAGCATAAAATTTAACCAGGATTTGATTCGATTTTTATTATTTGTTATTTTTTTAATTTTTTATCAATTTAAAATCACATCCCCCAGATTTAACACGATTCCACTTGCGACGAAAGATAGACCCTCTGTAAGTGTTTTCGAGGTGAATAATCTTATAAGCAAGTGGTACACGTTCGCAAAGTTGAGGATTGCCCTTAGGGCACCTGCCGATTAATTATAGCCGACCTGGCTCGTGAAATTCAATGATCTCGGGCGCCACGGTTTGGGATCTGTTTTGCAGCAAATTGAATTAAATAATAATAATAAAGCGGGGGGGTAAATCGCCCGTTATGATAAAATGAAATTTTTCGCTTGAAGCGCATCTGTCCTTACACCTCTGGCCGTCTGGCATATTATGCTAATGCCCCCACAAAACTTCAAACTAATTTAATAAAGTGGCATTGTCGTTAATGCTCAAAAAGCTTCTTAGACCGTTTCCCCCTACCTAACTTGAAAAAATTCACATTTTTTCCTTCGCCTCATAAAATCGATGCAGTGTCCAAAAGTTACAGCGATAAGGGATTCTGTATAAAATTCACTTTCCATAGGCTTTACTCTTTATTAGTATTAACTTTTTTGCTATGGGTGGCTTTACAAAACCACTTATTTCTTCTTCTTCGTGCGTGGTATACGCGGGGATATTTTTAGAATACTCCCACATCGATCCAAATCGAGTTTGGTTCGTTTAAGCGGACGGCTTGGGCGTTGATGGATAGTCCTGGAAATACATAAAAACAGTGATTATCTAATATAAACGAGATTATTATTATGATATTCGTATTAAGCAAATTTGTTTAAAAGTCACGAAAAGTGAAACTCCTTGTGGCAGTTGGCTGGAAAGAGTAAAAAACACCATATACACGTTACGCGCATGCGCCGCGTCGCCTTACCTATTTTATTATATATTACACAATTTCAATTCTACCATGCAAGAGTCTCACGCTGGTATATTATTAATTTTCGCTAATAATTCACTAGTTACTTTATTAATAATCTTAGTATTTACTATCTTTATTTAATCGAAAATATCAAATTTCTTTAAAATGGAACATTTTTTTTCACAATAATAATAGTCCAGTATCTCACCCACTATATCAATATTTGATAATATCTATTACCATAAAATAAGAGTAAAAAAAAAATAATATAATTTTATCCAAAAATACAACAGCATTGGATTATTATCCTAAATTACGTAAATTTATGATGGTATCTTTTCACGATGTAATATAACACGGTTCCCAATAATGATCATCATTATCGCCACACGCTTCCAATTATCTTCAATTTGTTTACCATTGCAGAAAGACTTCTATTTCAGCAGGGAGAAATATAATTCATACTATTTGAAGTTTCTTGTATTTGGGAGATAATGATATCTAAAGTTGTTATTTACAAGATATTCTTCTGAATTTAATAATTCAATTGCTTCAGAATGAATATGTACTCTTAGCTCACGCAGAGTCTAAGAAGGTCAAAATAACAAATAAACACATTAAAAGTAATACATAACCACTTAAATAAAAGGATTTAATCTTATACACATCTCATTAATTTGATCAATTTATTCATGGTACGGGTATTTAAATAAATAGCAAAAACCTATAAGTGTGGTATAAGCTTGGTTATAATGAGCTTTAAGGGACCAATATTAGCTTATTGTATTTATAAAATTGAAATATCTTGAAATTCATTTGTGGGTACACTTTTTTTGGATTAACGATAATTTGACGTTGATCACTTACTATAAAAAATAAATCTATTTAAATAATTGTACCCAAGCTAAACAATATTTGAAAAATAATGGAAAATCACTACATGCAAATTATTTATCCCATAAGTCTCTGAAATGGTTATAATAATATAACTAAATGATAAAAATATAGAATAGAAGAAAGAAATGCTTCCTCTAATTTGGACCTTTTGTAAGAGTTTTGGACAATTTTAGATGCTCATGAATCCCAAGATTAGTAAACATAGTCCCAAAATATTCGGGATTGAAATTTTTATCTAACAGAAATCGTACACCTCATCAGCACGATGAAGGCCACTAAATTGATACATTCCCGCTGAAATTTGAACGTTTGGAAACAGTGGCATAAGTAGTAATTAGCGAGCTTAGGCGACGCCTAGGGGCAGTCATTGTCTAATCTAAGTATACATATATAGATTAGATATACGTTTTTCAAATTTTTATATTAATCTTTCCCTACCGGTGATGTATTTACTACACATCGACTCTAATAATGGGAATAACGATATGAATTATAATAGATATGGGCTTCAAAATTTTTGCATTTCTCCGTAATATAATTAAGAATCAAATCAAATTATTGAAGTATATAAGTATTCATCTGCAGCGACGTAAATAAATAATTTGTCGGGAAATCGGAAATTTTGAAATTTTTAGTCCGTGTTTTTGCAGAAAGGAATTTTATCAGTCACATTGATGGTGCTATACGAAAAAGGAGGCTCATGCGGTTATACTTACTTCGGGCATACTTCGGAAATGATTAAATGCAATCCCGAGGTCTCGGGATCGAAATTTTGGCTCAGGATTGGATTCCCTACTCATGAGTGAATGATTTAATTTTAAACAATAATTAAATTATCATTTAGAAATAATGATAACGTTGCTTTTTTCAAACAAAATTGTAGATTTTATTTTGTTTTCGTTTTTTGTATTATCCTAATTATTGTCTCTTTAAAAATAAATTTTAGTAATAGTCTGTGTTGAAAGTTTTCTGTGTTAAGTTTTTTTTTTTAACAGTGTTATACATTTTTTTTACAAGTCATTAACAGTGTAAAGTCAAAATCGTATTATAAAAACACCGTGTTGTACGAGGATCGATTGTTTGTTTCTATCCACGTTCATATTATATTATTGTTGAATTCCTATTAAATATAGAACATTATTTATTCCATTGCAAATCAAACGCATATTGAACATAAGTACTTGTTATTATTTCGGATCTGTAATTAAAACAAATAAGTTTTATGCAAAATGTATGTTTGTGCGTTGAAATGAATATGTTTGGTTAATCTATATTCTGATATTATTAATTTACAGCTTTGAAATACGTTAACAATTAAATTCCAAACACGTGCATATCTCTGCAATAATTAGTAGAAAATCCGAACTTCCTTGTTTAAAGTCTTAGAATTAACCATTCCTATTCATCTCTAGTCACGTGTATTAGCATTACATCCACGATATATGCACAAGGCTCCAGAAATTCAAAGACAGTTAATTTGAGATAACTTGGAACGTTACCAAGGCTCCGATTATCTTCGCGTATGATCCAAATCCAAGCAAAGAACAATTCCAATCAGCAATGTGTTCCACTGTATGACGATTTTGGTTCTATTCGTCCTAAAATAAATTTTCATTTCGTCTCTTATCTCTAAATGGTGCACTGAAAATATTCGACCTGCCTTGAATATGTTAGACTGCGAAATTTAATTTAAAAATCGAGATTTTCGACGACCCCTCTATTGACGTGCAGAATAGATATTTTCGTCAAAATAGGGAAAAATAGAGTGAGGATCGTATTTTACTTTACGGGATTTTTTTTGTTACTCGACACACTCTTATCAAATCTGCTCTACGTGTTGCCATAAAGCCTTCTGAGAACACTTTTGCTTGATTGCCTCCTTCTTGTGTCTTTCGTGTTTTCTTAGACGTTCTCCTTTATTTTTTTCTATGCTCCGAAATCATGTCAGAGCCGCTGAGAATTAATAATGAGTTTTAACAATCCAAAATATTTTTCTAGTCATCATCAATTTAATGAATCTGTTTAATATGCTTACGCTACAATTTTAGATCTTTCGATTCCGACTTCGAGCTTAATATAATATGTAGATCCAATTCGAAGCATTTGTCACATTGCATAATTTATGTACATATCGATGAAAATAAGCTGCTTTATAGAAGGCAACATATAAAAGGATTATGAACGGAGGTCCACAGGAAGGATTTTATAGAAACTATCTAATTCCTTGCCTAATCTGAAAATGTTACTAGTGCCTTCATAAAATACTTACACATAAATCCTCAAAAAAATGTTTGCTGTGGATCAATAACAACTGAATTACTTTCTTATATATTTTGCAATTATATCCCATTTTAATATTATCGTGATTAAAAAAATCAATCATTTAAATAATCCCAAGTATTGGGTTATTGGTATGGTAGATCTTTTCTATGAACACTCATTATAAAGACTTATCCTGATTATATAGATCTAAAAAAGTTAATGATAAAACGATTAATAATGTTATGGAAGACCCCTTAATCATGTTAAAGGTAAATGGGAAATCATCACATGATTAATCCTATCTCTAGGAAAATATCCTATAAAGATTGCTGACATATTTTGAATTGATGGAACAATATTAAAGGATTTAAAGTAGACCTACTCACGAAAAATAAGTTAACTGATAAAAGCACTTTATATTGGATATGGGTATTTAAATTAAAACACTTTTCTTATATATTCAAATCTATTTCACGAATATAGTTTTGAAACACATTTCTTAAAAAAATATTTTGTGTGAGTTTTATTGCTTTATAAACCTTATATTATATGTAAATTGCTTATCTAAGTATAAATGGAAATGCTGTAAGGGGTCATCTCACTTCAAACATCAAACTACCACGTCAAAAAATCGTTTTTTTTTTTAATTTCATTTTTCGAAAGAACATGTTTCAAAGGAAGTCATCCATAATTTTGGTGGAGAAATTCGGATTATTTCAATGCTTTACAGCTAATTCGCGTAATGCGCTCGAAGTAATCATTCCATTCAGATTGCGCTCCAACGGCAAAATTGTACTTAAAACTTTAAACGCGTTTTTCTCGAAACGACATTTTTGCAAATGGCGTTTATAGAATTTTGGAAAACCAAGTCGCCGATTGGACTGAAATTTTACAAACTTATTTTAAATCTGTATGGCTATAGTAGTTCGTAAAACCAGGTCAAAATGTTTATTTTATCTTATGTTTTATATTAAAAAACACCCCGAAAAAAAGTGTTTTTTTCCAAACTTTTTTTCAAACCAGCGCCATTTTGTTACTTTTGAACAAGAACTATTCATTAGCGCTACTGTGATAGCGAAACACTTATATAAGAGTGCCATAATTAATTTCAAAAGGATTTATTTCATTATATGGTGTATTTACAGAGAAAAAAATTGTTTAATATTGCCTATTTTTTGGGCCATCAAAGTGAGATGACCCCTTAAAAATGAGATAACACAGAGTTTAAATCTTATAACTAGATTATAGACTTCATTCTTTTTTTGAATTTATTGCAATTTAAATGTACTGCTAAATACCCTGTAAAAAATAATCAGCCCCAGCGTCAAACAATTCACCCTCTTCCTGCCGAATTACGAATTTGATACGACATACAATCTTAAACATTTTTGATCAAAAAGTACATATTAATTTATTCCCGAGAGTTGTATATGCATCTATGAATATATATATATATATATATACACCAATGACAATGGACCACATGAAAATGGAATGTGCATTGCGTGCGCTACAAAAGGGATCACAATATTGACGTTTTTATATGACAAACATCAATTGTTATATATTCGTTGGACCAATTTCAGGAGCAATGGCTCAACATGTAGCATGGATGAGCGATAATCTTTTGGCAAATGTTAGTACCATGTTTATTGCACGATCGTCGTTCCATTGAAGGGTCTCGTTTCATCGGGGTGGATAGCATAAAGACAGAGCTGGACGTTTCGGGATTTAGTCGACGAACATATAAGACTCGGCACCTATTGAACCTGTGAGCCATGGATTTTTTTCAGAAAATCCCATAGACCATAAATTTCTGTTTGTGGGTCATTAGGTATTTTTAAATCTGTTCGTGTATTGAAATTTATTAGCCGACGCCGGATGTGTAACGAGTACGTCCGTCGCCTGGGGTGGATTATTGATTTTAAATTTAACCAGGATGACCAGATGTTGGAGCAATAAAACAATATTGACAAAGAACAGACAAAACAAACAACCCCTAATTGCTTGGACACCTATGTCCTATCTAACTAAATCTCTATGTTCTTTACATGTCTATTAAGCATTCTACTCAACTACATGGGTGGCATCAAGTAATTGAGTTTGATCTCTTTGAATGTATCTCATAAAATTGAAATATGTATATAAACATTTTAATATATTCGTTAATGTAGCAAAATATTATTTCAATATTCACGATTCTGAAAATGCAATTACTGAGGAAAAAATAAATTCAATAAGCAAATTTAATTTGAAATTATATTATCTATCATTTATGTAACAATGAAAACGTTATAAAATCAAATACCTATAAAATTAAATTATTTCAGGAAATCAAACGCTCACATCCACAATATGACATATTTTGAGAGTCCCATCATTTTCTGTTAAAACGTCTTAAACATATTTCTAAGAATGTTATCCATAATTTGGGTGAAGAAATTCTGATTATTTCAATGCTTTACAGCTAATTCGCAAAATGCGCTCGATGCAATCACTCCATTCAGATTGCGCCCCAACGGCTCTGAGACCGCTGCAGTCGCAGGATTGCTTCAATACTTGCTTTAGTTTGCAAGCCAAAGGTTCCCGTTAAGGATTTTTTATTTATTTTTTTATTTTTGCTCTACTAAGGGAACAAATGAAGTTTAAAAAATGTTAACATAGATTAAAAAGAAGACGAATAAGCGAGTGAAATTCTTGATGCGAATTACAAAAATATGCAACTACAAGATCGTTATATTTGTACACGCATCCTTCTGCTCTCAATAAGGAAGTTTAACAGTTATTATGTTTAGTTATATGTTTTCCTTTTCAACATTTTTTAAGGACTTAAAACCTTAAGCGCGTTATTGTCGAAACGACATTTTTGCACGTGGCGTTGAAAGAATTTCGAAAAACTATGTCGCCGATTGATCTGAAATTTTACGAGCTTATTTTATACGTATATGGCTATGGCATTTCATAAAATCAAGTCATTAATATCTATTTCATCTGACGTTTTACATTAAAATATATCCCCAAAAAAAAGGTGTTTTTTCAAAAATTTTAACTTTTTTTCAAACCAACGCCGTTTTGTTCCTTTTAAAGGAACACATATACATAAGAAAAAAAAACTAATGACCTTGCATCTTTTTTAAAATGTCGTTTTAATGTTTTAAAAAGGTTATAAAATATTGTTTTTTTATTAAGAATTTATTTTTTTAATATTATATAAGAGTGCTAATCCATAAATGATTATTTTCATTATACGATGTATTTACCGTCAAAACAATGTTAAAAAGTGTGTATGTGCAACGGGGAATTAGTAAATTAAAATAATCGGTAGCTCTTCATGCCCATATCACACATCTTGATGGAATATTTCGTCATACTCGCTACATTTACTTTTTTTTGAATGACGAAATATATCGTCATACGGAGGTTAAAAGACATTTTTAGAAAATAAATTAACCAAAATATATCAATTTTTCAGATACAATATTATTATAAATCATACAAATGAACATTGTTTCACAACAACCGCACATTTAAATTCGATTAAAAATCGAAGTTTTTACTGATTGTTTCAGTGATCTCAATTTAAAAACTGAATGAACTGCTATAGAATTCTTTATAAATTTGTAATTTAATTCTTTGATACTAATGTTCGATGTATGTCTGTTTTGTTTACGAGCTAGTGAAGAGTTCCCTATAATGTGAATATTTAATAGTTTAAGTGAATCTTGCCTCAATTATACAGAGCTTGACGAGTTTTGTGTTTAAGAATACACACTAAAATAACAATTATCACGGCGCAATTAAGATCCAGGATTTTAATAATAATGGCGACAGGCTCTCGTGGTTTTCAGGATTACGAGCTGCCGTGAAATGTTTATTTATTCAGTAGAATAACAGCGTCTTAACTGTGATCGCGGGGATTAGAAGACTGCACTTAGAAATTTAATTAAGTCTTCAATCTACTTGATTAAAATTTTATAGCCAATGAGTGCTAACGAGATCATCTTCCGAAACGTCTTAAAAGCAAAATTTATTACGAACGTGTACACTTTAGTCGGCCCTCGAAAGCTTTTGTGAAATGAGAGATATATTTAAACGAGATGTGATGAAATATACTTAACTGCTAATCTTCCTAACAACGGCCCGTTATACTTTCCTTCAGCGAGCGATTTCCGCCTAAGTCTATTGTCTCTTCTTATGGATATTTATCGTGATGAAAATTTATAAACGAATCACTGAGAAGCTTAAGGGATGTTACAAATGACATTTAGGGTGAAGTTAATACCTTCAGAGGCGTGACGTATAGCGATTGTTACGTCCCCAAGTAAATACCGGCTTATACCAGGTCAAAAATTAATAAAATCTCAAACAAAACTCATAAATTTAAAATACAAACAAAAATTGAATTACACATATTATATAATAGATCACAGTGCTTTTCAAAAGCATCTAAGTTGCGTTGCAGGCATTTAAAAGGGAATGAAAGTGCAAACCAAGTATTAAATAAACGAAACGGCGATATCTAAAATTATCGGCACTAGCTATCTATAACTATTCATCGATCTACATTTTGAAATTTATTTTAACGTAACTTTTTTTAAATGCATGCCTTGAAACGAGCATGATCATATGGTAACGGTAAACATAAACGCTAGACATAACGATCTGAATATCATTCATATTCACATGAATATCGAATCACCGAATCGAATAATCCAGCAATAAAAACGAATGACCATTTTAAAAATACATTTTTAAAAGGAAACATATTTTTTTATGTGCATGTAATACAATTGGCACCTCACCATGAGATGTCATCACATCAGCGGCGAATTATCAAAGCGGCAGCAGACTGTCAAAATAGCAGTAAATTGTCAAAAGTATGGTGAGTTTTCAAAAGGGGACCTGACTTTTTCTCCCGGAAAGGAGAAGATGACCAATTTCGAGTTCAAAAAGACGCTATGCCGGCAAAGCATCTACCCTCTGGTGGATAATCACCCGTTCAAATGCAGTGCCTGCCTAATTTCGACCATTATTACCGAGCGAATTAAATCATAAACGAGTTCCGTCGTTCATCGCAGCCGACTCGTGGGTTGGGACCATTGTTACGGATTGCGCCGAGATGCTCTCAACAGCGGGTTTGCGTGCGAGCAACGCGACCTTTAAGCTGCAGCGACGAAGATAGCGAACCGCGTAATGCAAGCTCGACAGAAACAATTATCTCATTAATTTTAATCGAATTTATCAAAATTTTAAGCGAATAAAAAAAACAAAGTCTTTCAAATGAAATTATATAAATGATTTTAATATTATTGGAGCATATTTAAATTTTTAAACGTATCTTTCTTTAGTCAATTTGCATCGGGTCATGGTTTAGGAAACACATTTTTTTATTACTTTCAGAAGACTGATTTTATAAATGCATTTTTCCCCCCAGAAGTATTGTTTATAATGGAACATATAAGAAAAAAAAAATAATAATGGATTTTTAAAAATCTTTAAAAAATATATCATAACTTAAAAATTAAAAATAACAAAAAAAAACTCAAAAATGTGTCTAAAATGTGAAGATCTTTCAAATTTATTTTTCTTAAAACCTATTTTCATGGATATGATTAATTGTGGATACTACAGTATTTGTGATTTTTGATTTATATGTGATTTTTTAAAAACTCGGATTATGAGTAATCTTACTATTTTTTTATTTTGCGAAGGGAGTAATCTTCAAAAGGCACCACCATTCTAGTGATAGTGTGGGACTTTTACCCACTAAAACCCCCTCCTATTCGGCTGCCACCCGGCTACTAATTAAGTATTGCACAAGAGTGGCAGTGATGTGTCCCTCACGGGCTATCCATTTGTCTCTTTCCGAAAATCATTTCGTCGTCTTGTACGTTCAACATCCTCCTTCTGCCGCATAGCACACGTCATGTATTTGCACCAGGCATTCCATGCCCTAGCATCTGTTAACATCGAAGGCTTGAATCAAGTGGTAGCATAGTAGACCATCATTTGAGTTGCCCCATGGGGACCGCCACGCCGTCATGGTGCTTTGCTTAGCGTTATTCTTGTCTTCGCCTTTCTGTATTATCTATCTCTTGTAAGCGAGCAGGTCGATTGGCGGTATGGCAGTCAGTGTCAGGAAGGCGTCTTCCGACACTGTACTACATGCAGCAGCCACGCTAATTGCGCTCCTTCTCTGTACTCTGGCCATGTTGAGCCTGGCTCTTTTAATTTGTAGTACCTCGAACATTTTTGGTGTGCCATACAACAGTACCGAGTGGACTACTTCGTTGTAGAGTCGCCTCCTGTTTGTTTTTGGGCCACCAACGTTGGGCATCAACCTGACCAGATTCTATGCGATGCTGGCCACTTTCTCCGTGCGGGTGACAAATCGGAGCTTGTCCTGCGTCTTGGAAAAAATAGGGCCTCCGTTTTTTGGACAGCGAGCTTCAGACCAGCTCCTGTCAGCCACTTTTTGGTCATTCACAGGATCTCCGTAGATTTGATTGTGACTAGGATGGCAACGACATCAGCGAAGACGACCATTTTGGCTCCTCCAATTAGCGGTGTCGTCAGCAGTCCGTCGGACATTACGTTCCACAGGGCGGGTCCGAGCACCGACCCCTGTAGAACGCCTGCCGTCAATGGTTTTTCTCTTATCTCTCAGTCGGCGTCTGCGTAGATAAGAGCTCTCCCGTGCAAGTAGCTCTTTACCATTCTGATAAGGTATGGTGGGGTGTCAATTTCCTTCGAGGCCCTGAGGATCAAGTGCCATCTCGTCATTCTCGTGTGTCTACTGACTTTTATGTTGCCACACCACGCCTGTTTCACCGTGTCTACAACTTGGGTAATGGCGTCGATTATGGAGTGGCCTACACGGAAGCCGTACTGCTGTGGGGAGAGTCCCGTTTCAATGTGCTGCTGGAGTCGCTGGAGGATAAGTCTCTCCAGCAGCTTCCCCAACCTATCCAGTATGCACAACGGTCTGAACGGCGACGGACTTGGAGGTGCTTTCCCTTTGGGAATGAAAATCAGCTTTTGTCTTTTCCATGGTGCTAGGAAGATCACTCCCGCTAGGCAGGTATCATATTCTATCTTGCTCCCCTATTTAATGGATGTATTTTTAATTGATATCTATAAGCTGATCGATTATTTTATAGGAATATTACATTTGAATTGAAAACTGAATACATTCACCATAAATACATTGAGTAACAAAATACTCTGACGAGATTAATGATTTATATATATATACATAAATTATTTAGAAATTTAGGTATGTTTATCGCTCACCACATCCAGAATAATATTTGCATATTAAAGTTACAACAATCTAGAACGTAAATAATTGTTAAAATGATAATCTGTGTTACAAATACATAATTGATGAAACAATTAAGTTCGTTTTATGTAATAATGTAATCCTTCATCGGCGCGATACTTAAGTATTCAAACGGTATGGCTTGAAGGCGTATCCTATCTTCGTCTTTAATTTTCCAATAATCCCATTATGCAAATAGGAATTCCAGTCCTCCCTCTAAATCAATTTGCATTATTATCCGATGTTTTTGTCACTTAATTTATTATATTCGAAACTTAAGGCCTTCCATTTTAATCATTTTATCGCAACATGTTTTATATAAAGCTTCGATGAGCTGACACATGCATACCTCCGGATATGATGTTTTAGCTGCAGATCCACCCCCGTGTAGTTTGAGAGCTCGCCTGTTTTTGAAAGGACTCATCGAGGACCTATTACAGTAAAAATAGGTCACTTTTATAATGAGGATGAGAAGCCGGAGTAATCATTCAGTAATGGATTTACCGTTACACAATAGTGAGCAGGATTGAAGGTTGAAGAAGATAGATCACCTGCCAGCTCAGATATCAGACTACGGATTTTCATAACTGAAGAATCTATTTACACTCAATACATAAGCATAAGCAAACAATTCTTATTTGATGTTATCAAATCGATATCGTAAAAATGCCAACATTGTATATATTTAGATAACCCTCTTTGCCACCTCATTATAAGCAACTGATCCACTTTGATGGAGATATCAACATGAACAGATTGTCCCCTGTAAAATGAATAATCCGAATTTAATCATGTCCATTCATAAGTAAAAGTGACATTCCTTAACAGATTACTTGTTTCTGTTTATTAGCATTGTATCAACGAACGTTTCATTCAATTATATGATGTATGTTGCCTTCTCTTGATGGCTGGATGAGATTTGTCCATTCAATTAAAGGCTGAACTTGATGAGCTTAAAATATTAATGCAAATGCACTACCTAAATCATGCCAAATGTATTTCAGAAATTACCGTATTACAGTAAAGTCAGATCCATTTCTATGATCCATAAATACATTTGTTCAAATATTTAAATAAGCTTGTTAATGAAAATTATTAAATATTTGATCATAGAATTATTAATCCCTTCGACTAAATATAATTATTTTGATTATTAGCATTAAAAGATGTTTTTAAGCTTTATTCGCTGCATGAAAAAATGCATTTTTATTCAAAACTTAAATATGCAAATTTGATATATATTTTCAAAACATTGTAAGCATGTAATATCCTATTTAATGGAATTAATTATGGGTATGAACAGTTAATTAAACAGCTAATCAATGGTTAGGTCTTGTTATTATACTTGTCTTAGCCTGGAGTAATAAGCTTAATATTAACTATGAGCGTCCCGTAAACTCAATACTAACTATAATAGCTCCAAAACTATTTTTATTAGAAATTATTTAAATTCGTTTATAATTAATTTTTATGTAAAGTCTTTGATTTTGAATATCATCAAAGACGATTTGGAATGCTTAGGATTTTTTACGATGATTCGATTCCAAAATATTTTTGGGATTTTATACGATATCGTTAATAAATCATAAGTCTTTAAACTTCCATCGAGATTTGCTTATCAATTTTTTTATCACTTTTATTAGTAACAGGAAAATTTTCTTTATTATTGAAAATCATCTTTCATTAGTTAGAATTACCAATGTATTGGAATTAGTAATTATTTTATCTAAAGCTTCTTATAGTTAATATACACCCAAATCTCTTTTTGTGCGATTTTGGATATATTTTATATAGCTGTTTCAAAGTTATGCTGTTTTTAAAAACCCATGGAACGCACCTTCACTTTTTCTATGTAAGTCATAGTTTTTTTTGTGCGATTTCTTTTTGTGCGATTTTCCGCGAACGCATCTACCGCACAAAAAAAAGTTAAAGTGTATATACGTATATTATATTAAATTAAATTCACTGTTCTTATGCTCCTAAAGCCATATTAATATTCAATCAGTGCATGCTTCAATATATACTTATTTTCCTCAACTTAACGACTCTTTTTATTAATATCTTATTTATCTGAAATATTATTTTAACAAATATTATTGACTAGTTCTAAAAGATCCAAACTTGCACAAAAAATCCGTTTTCGAGTCAAGATGGCAGCTTCAAATCTTTTCACACATTCTATACAAATATTTTTTGTGCATTTTGTACATATAAATATTAGTAATAATCTTTAGCATGCGAATTTGTCAGATAATATTTTTAACCATTAATACATGTATTTTAATCGAAAAAATATTAATGATGGTCATTCCCTCACTTGTTATGAAATGTCCATTAGACCACAAATTTCTTAAGAAACCCTAATTCAAAAGATGTCAACAAAGCCTCTCTTTGTCTAATTATTTCTTTAGCTAAATAAATTCGATCAATAATCCTTTCCAAGATAAACATACATTGAATGTAATTTGGAAGTACACCCATACAAAGAGACTCAAGCAAGCGGTAGGTAGCTGTTAAAAGCCTGAATGCTCGTCGTGAGAATTGAGCAAATGGCTTGACAATATATTGGCAGCGGGTGTATTTATTTGGTCCGTTGATTTGACATATGTCGGAGGCTTTTCGGCGCAAGTCTCCCCCTTTGAAACCAATTTGAGGTGTGTTACGAGTCTGCAAGAGGTGGGATGTAAATTGGTAATATTGCACGATATCGCGTACAATGGGTACCTAATGTAAGCGATAAATTTAATCCGCGTGCCTAACTCAAATAGCTTTTGCTTCCATTTACTTTCATTAAACTAAAAGCTCCCCTGGCTGGGGAGTCAACCACTTTCAGCTACATGTGACATATCAGTACTCCGGGAAAAAGGTACATTTTTTCCTTTTGCTCCTCCATCTCTTTTTTTGGTGATTCGCGAACAAAGCATTATTCCGGAATGAGATTCGCGCCACCGTTCGCGAAATCCAAGCCTCGATGAAATTTTCGTCATTTGAATACCCATCTCAGCCAGCGAGCTCTAAAGTATCTCCAAAGATTTATTAGACGCTTCGCATCGTTTCCGTACCCGAGATTTAAATAAAACACTGAAATTCATGCTCACTTTTACTTTTGACTCCTTATTATGATGGTATAAATCCTGGCACCTTGGTATTTAGGTACGGACGTGGAAAGGAAGAGATAAAAAGAGAGGCATCAAATTCATTATAAGCGAATGATAATATATATTGAAGATCTAAAATGACTACAATTTAAAAAGTTCCAATTAAAACACAATAATTTATTAATGCATACTCGTGTAATTCTATTCAAGGCTCTTCAATAATAAAAATTCATAACAAATATTTCAAACCTTAGTGAACGGTCCAGCTTTTCGAAACTATTACTAGCAAAAAATGCAGATGCAATGAAAAACCTATTTAATTTAATAATTCAAGGCACTCATTCGTCGTGACAGCTGTCCGAAAAGCGGACCGTATGGATACACAGACCTTGTGGTCACTCCGTTCTTTTTAGATTCCCTCCCAACCATAAAAACCATATATTTATTTATCTTGCTAATTTATTATATTTAGTATTATGACCAAATCGAAAATATTCGACCAAAAAGGCCAACATTTTTATTTTTCTTCTAAAAATAAATACTTTCAATAATCAAGTATTTTTTAAGTCATTAAAAAGCATTTCGGGTTCCGATAACTATCAGCCATACATTTATTCGGAAAGTTTATTTGAATATGTTACATTAGTTCGCGATTAATACAGTAATATTAATTCAAATCAAAGAAAATTATCTCATCCAGAGGTTATGTAAGCTTAAAGTGACTGATCTTTCGAAACAGTATCTATCAATACCTAGATAACAAAAAGTCAAATTTGCAACAATTTCAAAAAAAATACTTGAGGTCAGAAATGTAATAATGTTCTGTGCAAAGGTTCACATCAATACGTATAATGAGATTTTTGAAAATATTTTTGCATTTAGCTAAAAATTAAGAGAATTTGCACAAAAAATAAATTCTCTAAAATATCATAACCTTTTAAAAGAGTAATTTATTAAAACCATATTTGGAATGCAGCAATCAATAAAAAAATGATATGTTCTTAATAAAATAGATTCTTTAATTAATAAAAATAATGCCTTCATATTATATACAGACGCATGACGGGATTTGACGGCTGTGTACGTCAAAGTGTTAATGCGTACTGAGTTCTGAGGCGTATTGATTCGTATTAAAGACTAGTGATCTAATTTTGGTTGCTCACAAAATGCATGATATTTTACACCCCGTGCATATCAAATCGGTCAAATAAAATGCGATGGGTTTTCCCCCTTTATGTGACGATCTCCGATTAGTCGATGATAACGTAGATAAGGTAAACCTATTATCTAAAACTTTTACGACTAATCACCAGGATTCCCAACACGATGATACTTCTTTAAAAATAATCCTAAATCCTTGAAAAAAGAAATATTTTAAGAAAATTTGAACTTCCCACGAAAGTTTTCAATGTTTGTTTGAAATTCGGTTGTTATCCCACTTTATACGCGCAAAATGCGGCGGAGAGAAGGAGACAGTCTGTCTTTTGTGTGAGAGAGAGTGTACGCAAACTTTTGAATCATAACCCTCAGTCCGCACTACGCATACGCGGTGCGGATTACGGGTGCGCGTTATCTATCTATATATATATATATATATAATTCAATGTCTCTTGTCCGGCGTCCGAATGTCTGTCGCGATGTCCGATCCGCTTTGCTAAGGTAGATAAAACCTTTTGTCAACTATGCCGAAAGGTGGTAATTGCATGCCCGGTTTTGCTTAGAGGTAAAAGAAGCATTTAGTCAAGTTTGTTTTGGTGAAGTGAAGCGCGGCCGCGAGTCGGCGATTGGATGAAGACAGTCACTTTGCGAGGTGAGAGAGAGCGCACGCATGCGCATGGATCCTAACCTCTCAGCCCACAGCAATATATCGCGTAGCCTTTTTTTTAACTAAAAAAACTTTAAAATTTTACAGTTTGGGTGTTCCGCGCTAAGCTTCGCCTAAAGTGCGGGAGATTTCGTAGGAAATTCATGAAACTCTACTTCTTTCATAAAATTGATATAATTTTTAAACCAGCTAATAGATTGAAATGAAATTTTAGGGGTACCTACAAAAGAGCTTACTACACCGATATACGATTTTCAATATGTGGTGCGTGTATCATCGTTATAAAATTCAAAAAGTGATTTTTTGATATGAATTATATGTAAAGGCATTGATTAAATAAAAATTATATACGATTGATTATTATGATAGTTCTGATCATCAAAATATAGTTTATCGCCATCAAATTTAAACAAAGGGTGCCCTATAAGGGTTCAACGATTTTTCGAGACATAATATATGCGTCAGCATTTATAAATATACCCATCCAGTTGCACGCGCGCATTGCATCGGACATGCTGCTGTATCTCACGCAACCATCTAATGACTGTTAAATGCAGAATTACTTAAGCAAATTAATTTAAAATTACATGTTTGGAAAGCAAAGACCTCGTGTTTATGCGTGTTTTATTTGGGGGGGTGCACAACACCATCATTATTCATCATTACGATAGTGTCTTTTGAATCCACCGCCGAATGCTCATTTTTTTTTTGATGCATTGGAGGCATATCATGACGTGAACAAAATTGAAATAGAGTATACATTTTTATGTTGTCATCCTAGTTTGTTAAAAATGTCTCATTTGGGTGTTAGTAATAGCTTATTTGAAAATACAGCACCTATATTAAGCGCAGAATACATGTCTGAAAATCATAATCCCTAAAGTAAAAATACAGTGTTTTTTCTATTAAAAACTTGT
Source organism: Stenopsyche tienmushanensis (assembly GCA_008973525.1). Taxonomy (NCBI): domain Eukaryota; kingdom Metazoa; phylum Arthropoda; class Insecta; order Trichoptera; family Stenopsychidae; genus Stenopsyche; species Stenopsyche tienmushanensis. Next base: position 25,132 of record WACJ01000358.1, read on the forward strand.
ATATAAGTGATAAAATACTGGCGTTTCAACAAATTAAAAAAAACACACGAATGTTTGCGGTAACCAATCAATTTTATATGACGGTGCAACAAGGCGTGATCGCGTGACACCCAATATCAAATAACGCTCTGTTGGATATCATTGCTTTATCTCTTTTTGCTGCTTCGTATATCAAAAAAATATTGTTACCTTATATTAAAATACGTTTAGATTTATATGTAGTAGATTTATTCTTAATCTCTTATAACCTCATCCTATATATAAACCACATATAATGAGAAATCAATACCCAAATGTCCATCTTTCCCAAGAGAATCATATTGAATAAATACGAGTATAAATTTAAATAATAACGTTATCATAATCAAAAGTTTATTAATATATTTAATTATTAATAATAAATCTTTATTCAGAAAAATAAAAATGTTACAAGTCTTAGATTACTATCCTTATCTTATTACGATAATAAATTATAGTTTTTATATACCAAACTTATACACGTATGCGTTTAATATTGGTATATAAAATATGTTCAGTACAATTTGATTGTTGGTCAAATCAGTGTTTTGTATATTAATAATTTATTAGAGACCGAAGGAGCACTGCGTCGATTAAAAATAGAGTGCAGCGCCCTCATAGCTGCTAGCCCACGGGCTCAAACCCCCGACAATTGCGCTTCTTACTTTTATCTTCTATTCAATGTCATTCGCAAGTATTTAATTTGGAGTTTCCATTCGATGGAACTGAATCCGACAACTAATAGATCAAATTGACGAAGTTTCCAACGATTAAAATATTCAAATGCTGCTTTTAGGCCTGGTATAATATGTCATATCGTTGAATCATTTTAATAAGGTAATTTGGAAATATTAATTGATATCATTTTATAGATCAGTCCGCCGTGCCAAACAGTGTCGAACGCCTTTTCGATATCGAGTAATACCATACCTATACGTCTCTGCGTCTTAATTTTTTTAGAAACATGTTTAATCAGGCTGATTAACTGTTGGACCGTAGAGTGATTCCTATGAATAATAATATTATATTTATACTGAGCTCATCCACTCTATTTAGAATATGTTTTTCGAGTTAATTAAATAGTTTGTTCGATTTCAGTTAGTATGGATGAGGTATCATTTGGGCAATGTATAATATTAATGAATTGAATGCTTTTTCAATACTATTGTGAGATCAAAGCCACAAGATTAAATTTAGAGGTCGTGGACATGTGCAGCGAAGCATCGATAATCAGCTTCGTCCAATCTTGCTTTGGGTAGGATAAGCAGCACAAATTGAAAGATCTTGTTTATGCTAGGACAATTATATTGACGAAGACCCCGAACGTCTGAGCATGATCAATTAAATAGTGGAGACTAAATTGTTGGTGGATGGTGCAATTTTATATTATTTTTTTATTATCAATAACATAAGTGATTGCTTGTGATTAGTGTTTTGGTTTTTCGACAAATATGCGAAATTGAGGATTCTCATTTCTCAAGAAATTTAAGAAATCAATGTTTATTGCATAAAATAATTTTTTTTAAAATATTTTAGATAAAAATACAACCGCTTCCATTTCTAAAGCACTGGATTGGATATGAACGGTTTTTTGCCAAAATGCATTCTGCTTGAATAGTTTTATTAGGGTTCTAGATATGACAAAAAATGTTGTTTGTACAAATTTCAAACTTTAAACTCTGTTCTTTTATCGGGCCGTGATGTTGCTGGAAGAATGGATGGGAATACAAGGGCGTCGAATAGAAATACTATTTTCTCTAAATAACTATTTATTCCATATGAGAGAGGGAGAAGATGAAAGATCTGACTGCGGGAAGGACGTCTTTCCGCAGCCAAGGCTAACCTACGACTCTTTTTGACCTCCCCCCCTTTCTTGCGCGTTACTACCCAACCGGCAACAACGGTGCACACGCAAGAAGCGATCGGTCGGTATGCAAGCGCAATGTCTCCGCAGGGTCACAAGAGATAGCGCTGTTAAAATAACACATTGCACCTGAAGAAAGACGGAAGATGTCATTGTTAATCTGGCAAATTAAATCTGCTCTGCGCATCTTAATTGATTATGCCAACATTTTATGATGGTTGAAAGATTATGTAGAATACGATTTAAGTTTAATACAGTCAATCCTCTTATAGCGTCCACTTCGTGTACGACAGCGACATGTGTTAATAATTTATTTCAAACGATGGAAATATTTCTTAGTATATTGGATTTTTAAATCAAAAAGAGAACTAAACGAAGCAAACGAGAATTCTCATTTTTTGAGAAATAAAAGTCATCAAGAAATCAGTACTCCTAGAAATACTCCTATTTATAGATGTTGGATCATTGAAGTCATTGGGAACGTCAGATTAAGTCATGAGTCTTGGAGGAAAAAATACGTCTGCTCTTCATCACTCTTAAACTCGACTAACTCTCAAAAATTTCTTCTTGAATACACAATTAAAAAAACGTAAATATTAATAATATATCCATTTTTGACTTTAAATTTAAAACATGCATAATGCGTGTTGAAAATAATCAATATTTGGTATGACATGGTTTTATGAGGAAAATCCGATTGTAATTTATATGTCATATCAGTTCGGTAGCATTTGATCCATTTCAAGCTTATGCAATATGTCATCTGCGCAATTATCCATAAATGGCACTGTGTTAATGCGAATTTGCAGCAAACAAGTGTGATGTTTCATAATGACCGTTGCATGATGATTTGTGTAATAGAGCAGATAATTCTGTGAAATTGACGTAAAATTTTGTTCTGTGCAATTTGATTTTGGACGAGGTTGACTCAATTGCCGGCATTGGATTCGATGCAATTTATACCAAAGTGGATTCATTAAAGTAACTTTGGGGGTATTTGGCAGGCAGCTTAGTTGGATGACTTCGAGCTGGTTTTCCAGATCAAACGGGGGAAACGCCTGTGATGCAGTGATTAAATTTATTGCCAGCCAGCACAGGAAAGTGCAAATTGAACCTTACAAAGTAGAATTATCGCCTTTAAAATTCTTATCCAATTTTCACTTTGTGATGTGACAAATAGCGAGGGATGTGCTTCAGATCATTTCTAATGAGTTGGATGCTGCGCGCTGGGCCGAAAATTGATTATCTCGCAGTACGGCAGCATTATAATTCAGGAATCGATCTGGCAGCAGTTGAATATTCCATTCACGACTATCATCTTGTAACATGTCCTTTTTGAGTCGGCGTTTGTGAATAATGAGCCGAAAGTTTTCGGTTCGAATCCGCTTCCAGCTATTCAAAATATGATAAATACTGTTGGGCATTATTCACCTCAGTATCTCGGTGCGAGTCTCTTCTCCTGCCATTATGAATCAGGAGTAAGCTAATGGAGTGCCAACTTGTATAATGGACCGTATTAAGTGATGTAATATATTTCAAGTAAGAAATCACATTGAGCGGAATAAAGAAAAGATGTCAGTTTTATTGCTGCTTCATTTTTATATGAAAAAGTCATCAATCTTCCTTTTGTAGAACGTACAAACATGTCATCGTTGTATATAAACATCAACGTTACAAATGTACAAAGTCGTCGGTGAAACGCCATAACCATGGTTTTATTCCGACTGAAAAAAATTCTATGGTTAATATTTAATCATTTCATGTTATCATACAACGTTTCTTAAATTCCAACATGACCTATTTGCTATTGGATTTTTTATAAAAGCATATTGTTCCATCTATTGATGCCAGAGAGATTATTCCAATATCACAACAAGTTATTTCAATATGTCTAGGACGCGTTCCATTATACTACTCAAGACAGGCATCTTCATAATCTTGTTAGAAATAATTGTTGAGATACACATACCATACAATATATACTCCATAATACGTCTTTCATAGGATGATGTAACATACACTCGATCTTCGTATAACACGACTGTTTGATTTCACGAAAATATCGCGTATTGTATAAAATATGTAAAATTATGATCGGCGTCTTAAAAAAGCTATAGAAGTTTAGAAGTTTCATTCGACATACTTTGCTTTTGCAAGGGGGTGAGAATTTATTTAATTCCCGCTTAAATTTCAAACTCCTTTCCATCGCATGATTATTTTCTGTAAAAAAAATTGCTCTTATTTATCAGTAAATTCCAAACCTTCATTCATTTTATCAGATTCAGGATCAGGGGAGTCTTTTCATATATTGGCCCTATGTCCTAAGAGTCAGTGATGTCAAAATAGATGTTTTTTCTTGAGGGCCCTGACCTGACACCAATGGATTGCTTTGCCTGGGGACGTCCCCTATTCCGTGGCTCTTACAGTCTCTAGATCTGACACCACTGATTTTTTTTGTCTAGGGACGTGCCAAATATTTAATTTACACGACCCACAAAAAATAAAAACATCATAAACATAAAAAGTATTTTCTTAACCTTAACCCTGGTAAACTGGTACCTCTTCAAATTTAACTTAATTTAAATTAAAAATACATTGCAAAATACATATAAAGTTATTTTGTGCTATTATACTACAGATCAAAATTTTATGACGATTTAAAGGTAAACTTGTAGTGAAAACGAAAAGTGTAAAACACCCTATATTGTGTAGTGAAAATCATTTCTTAAAATTTCTAGCCTATGTTTTTCTAGCGAAAAAATCTTAGGACGACCTTTGTTTTTCAGATTACGGTTGATTTTTAGCGTAACGTTGAGGCGGGGGTACTCTGGGCAGAATCTCGGGGTGGTTCCCCGCTCTCACGTGCTCATCGGGATGGCCGCGCTAGCGCACGGGTCCATTTTTCTGTCGAGCTGTGATGTTGTTGGACGAATGAATGGGAATAGACGAAACGATATTGAAAAGAAAGATTATCTTATCTAAATAACTATGTATTCCACACGAGAGAGAAAGAGAGATCTGGCTACAGGAGGGACGACTTCCCGCAGCCAAGGCTAACCGACGACTCTGCCGACTCCTGTCTCCTACGCGTCACTCCCCAACCGGCAATGGTGCACGCACAAGAAGCGATCAGTTGGTATGCAGGTGCAATGTCTCCGCAGGGCCACAAGAGATGGCGCTGTTAAAATAACATATTGCACCTGAAAAGAGATGGAAGATATCGCTGTTAACAGCGCTACTGCTTGAAGATGGTTAATCGCCCACGATCAAATTATCTGGTTGTAGTTTTCTATTCAAATTATGAGAGCTTTTTGTAAACTTTATATTATTACGATTCATATATTTTTACTAATAAATGTCTTAATTTTTGCTTTATTTAAATTCAATATTTAAAATCCATTTTATTCTGGCCTTAAGCATATTATCAGAATCTTTAATAAAATTTCAATTAATGTTGCTATTACTTCGAGCATAAATTGTATACATTTAATATATTGATTGTATTTTCGTGGGAACGTTCGAAATTATCCAAGGTATATAATAAAGTGAAAAAAAACCTGATCTAATTTACAATTTAATGTAATAAATTAAACTCATATTGAAGTATTTCTTAGCGAATATTGTTTATTATTACCATAAAGACACCATCTGAAGGTAATGTATTGTATTATATTGAGTTAATTCCGATAAAGTTTATTTTGAAAATATGTCCACCGTATAATCCATGAATAAAAGACGGCGAGTGGTAGTAGATTCTGCTTCGATATGTGCAATGCTGGATATCGTTTCGAGGGTAGCTATCGCTCCGTCCAGAAACCCCAACCCCTTTGTGTGTCTTTAGTGGCAACAATCGTGTATTGACACTCACTTGCCATAGCGAAGAAAATATCCTGTGAGCAAACAATCGCCTCGCATCCTGCCAAATAATCAAATCCCGGTGTGGAATGTTTGCTCACGTACACGTCTCAGTTCACGTTATGCCACCTAATGCCACCAAATGCCACTGAGTGCCGTAGCCCCTTGCTGGCACCCCGGAATGTTTGAATTGAAATGTTTCTAAATTTGTTCTCTGCTCGTGTGTGCCCTTCAGGATGTCTATCACAGAGAACCCATCCATTTGCATAAGAATAGCTATCAGGAAAGGTTTCACTCTATCCCTTCCCACCCGCGCGAAAAACCCCCCGCCGACAAATTTCCATGCATGAAAAACATAAATATCGTCTCTAATTATTCATAATATATATTCGCACGAGGGCAATAAAAATTGACCCAAATATTCGTAGTATAAACGCGTTTTTAGCAATACATTATATATGCAAAAATATGGAAAAATTTCAAATCAAACCATTGCTACGTGATTTTCCGTGACTGGCACGGAAAGAATCCATTGACCGTGCGTGAGTAAACAAATAATTCTTTGAAAACGTGTTATTTCCTGTTGCTCACCAATTTCAATAATCGCTTTTGATTTGCTTAATCTACTCGTGATGTGCTTAAAAAGAATTTTTCACCATAAAATATTTTTAACACCTTATCGTTATATCGATTATGCGTAATGGGTGGGGTCATGAAATTGATGGTACCTTCTTATCAACGGTTCAACCTTCTTTTTCCTAAGAAAATCTCATAATTTATAAATGAATTTATTTGATCAAAAATACTGTAATAACTAAAAGTTAAAACATTGAGATTTTTCAAATAAGATTAGTCAATCGAGTAAAAAATTAATTTAATTAAACCCAAAATTAAATGTATTGCTATAAAATTATTATATATAACAGGGGAACCTCTGTTATATTTAAGCCTCTTAACTTCAGCAAAGGGTTTTAAATATAACCGTTGATAAATCTATCGAATTCAACAAGCCATGGAAATTGTATATATTTCATAATTTCATCCATAAATGAAAAATAACATTGAATGTATACAACACTATTGAAAGAAGAAACTAATAAAGATTTTCGTAAATATAGCATCTGGGATAGCCCAAAATTCAAATGAGGATATTATAAATGGAGTCTATGAATTTGTTAAACATTTTACTTTTAAATGCTTAAAAACTTATATAAATAAGAGAATAAATGGTTGGAGCATTCTCTAAACTTTTTGACCCTTATGAGACAATTTCCAAGTAGTTAATCACTTAAAAAAGGTTCAAAAAACTATTTGAATTTTAAATGACATCTCACTTTATTACGCCAAATTTTTTTTTTATAATTTCATTTTTTGAGAAAGAACATATCTCTGAGAATTTTGTCCAAAATTTTGATCAAGAAATTCGGATTATTTCATTACTTTATAGCTAATTCGCAAAATGCGCTCGAAGCAATCACTCCATTCAGATTGCGCCCCAACGGCTCTGAGACCGCTGCAGTCGCAGATTTGCTCCTATACTTGATTATATTTGTACAAGCATCCTACTGCTTTCAATAAAGAAGTTTAGCAATTATTAAGACCCATTTATGAAGAATTATGGTCCGATGATTTACTGGAAAGATTGCTTGGTTTAAATACACAAAATAAAAAAGAGAGTTTCAACGCGTGTGTATGGAATCCAGTACAAAAAACATGTTTCTTGTTTCAAAAATATACTGAAAATCGTGACATATATTGCAGTTTGAATTTTAACAAAGGATTTGACCTATTTTAAGAATAAAGGTCGTCATGGAGATCACAATCAGTTCAGATGCTTATACCCCTTATCAACCGATGAGCCTCCGAATCTTCTAAAAAGGCTATAACAGCTCGTAGAGGCGCTAAATCAGCATAAAAAGACAATGTTCAGATAGCTGAAAGATTGCTTTATGAATTTAGAATCGTTGATTAGTAGTACTTTTCGCTTTTTAATACTTTTTTAGTACTCAAAACATTAAACGCGTTTTTCTCAAAACGACATTTTTGCACGTGGAGTTGAAAGAATTTCAAAAAACTAAGTCACCGATTGGTCTAAAATTTTATAAATCTATGGCAATTCGCAAAACTAGGTATCAAAAAGTTTATTTTATCTTATGTTTTACATTTAGAAAATACCCCCAAAAAAGATGTTTTTTTTTCCAAACTTTTTTCAAATCAGCGCCATTTTGTTACTCTTGAACAAAAAGCATCGATTGAGTGTTATATAATTGTGACACTCATACAGATTAAGAATCTTTTAAACTTTTCGTTTCAGGTAAGTCTGAATAAAAAATCTAATGAACAATGCGAACTTGCATCTTTTTTGACATGCCATTTTGATGTTTTATAAATGATAATATAATATATTATATAATTGCGAATTTATTTTTTAATTATTGTATAGGAATAGCATAATAAATCCCAAAATTATTCATTTTATTATACGGTGTATTTACTATGAAAAAATGTTAAAAACTGCGCCCTTAAAAGTATTTAAGTATACCATCTCAAAAAAAATATATTAATGTTCATTGAAAACTAAAATTTGACTATAATTGACTATTGTTTAAAAGTCATTTCAAATACATTTGTGTATTTGATTCTTCACAAACAGCTTTTATGTTTTTACCTACATACTTTTAAGGTTTTATTGTTGCCAAGTGACATATTTCTATAATACTTATTATTGAAACCCTAATTTAATATAAAATCGATTTTGGTTCAATAAATTTGATGGAATTAATTTCGCATTAACGGCCTCATATATTTGAAGCGATTTTTTTATTTATCTCAGAATACTCTTAGACTTTGCTTTTAAGCTTTATTTATTTTCAGAGTCGGGGCATTTTTCCAACGATTATTTAGTAAGTATTTCCTGGGGAATTTTCACAAAAGCCTCTACATGGAATTGTTTGTGAGTTCTTCCCTTCCTCTCCGGAACGGACCCAGAAATTGAATTTAAGCAAGAAACAATTAAACGTTTGTGGTTACTCGTAAATCGTTTGCGTGACTTACCTCCTACGAGACGAATTGCGTTTTTCCTCCTTTTTAATAATACTACCTATAAATTAAGAAAGATTTACGAGAAAAGGCCAAGCATGTTTTGCTACAGGCGCTCGAGTCAAATTAAAAAACACTTTCCCATAATAAAATCACACGGTAACGTATAAACGAGTCGTGGACGAGAAAAAACAACTTTGTTATGGCCAAAAATAATAAGAATATTATTGTTCGAAATGATTGTATAAAAAATGCTAATGCCCTTCGACGGGAAATCTCAATCGATTCGATGTTGTGCGCTTCATTGTATTTTTAACGGACTCCGACAGCAGGATATCAATTTTCGTTCCTTTTTGTATCTTAAGGAATTTTCCGAGTTTCCAAAATGCCCACAAAATTTTCTCGGAATTTAATATTTTCCTCTCGCAATCGCTTCGCGCATCAGTCACAAACGTAAATAGCGGGTAGAATTTCGGAAAATACCCCTTCGAAATTTGCCCGGGCGCAAATTATTATCTTTATGAAGCCGAAAGACGACCGGAAATCTGGTAGCTATATCAGAAGGTCAATTTCAACTTCGAATATCTCACTAATTTGAAGTAAAATAATTGTTCAAGAAATAATGAAAATAAATTTTGACAATCCTGTTTCGGGGGCGTTTTTATGCTTGAAATTAAACCTAATCTCCTGGAAGCATTCAAATTAACATCAGCAAGATTATTGTTTTTATTATTCAACAAGTAAATTTTTTACCAATAATTTTCTTTTATATCTTTTGAACGAAATGAATATTGGCAAAATTATCTTATCAAAAAGAATATATTATACTCGAAATATGATATTCTCAACTCTTTGAGTAATGAGTACATAAACGTAAATACACTTGGGTCGCATATAAAAAATTCGCATAAAAAAGACTTGAACTACATTGGACTTGAAAACTGAGGGATAGGTTCCATTATTTTTAAAAACCGCATAACTTCAAATCATTGTGATAAAATGTACCAAAAATCGCATAAAAAAAGATTATATAAATTAAAACCCTAAAAATATATCTTAAAGTTGCTTTATTAACTCTTTGCGGTCAAATGTCGAGTCTGGCTCGACATTTTGTTTCTACATTTTTTCCCCCCACTCAGATTTAAAATCATGTGATTTTATTTTGCGAATCGTGTTTGGGACATTATTTGGAAAGGAATATTGCTTTTTATGATATTTCGTAGTGTTTTGCCTACCTGCTAGAGATACAAATGAAAGGGGCTGTTGCCCGGATAAAATCCTGAAACACAGACCGTGACTAATAATGTGAATGTGATATTAATATGTGAATGATATAATAAATCAATTTCATGTGTATTGTTTATGTTTACGCTAAAAAATGCCCAAATATTGTGTGCTACCGATAGTGTTTATTTATTTAAATACAAATTTCTTACACTTTGCAACGGTTCTGATAAGTAAGTGGATTTGTACGGATGATAAGTTGCGAACATACAAATATAAGATCTAAGTTTATCACGATTTTAATTTACCTCACTACTCAAAGGGTTTAACAACAAAACAACGGTTAGGCAACAATTTAACCATTATTTTTTTACGCAGACTATGACTTTTTTATGCGTATTCGCTTAAAAAAAATCTATAGAAAAATGAGGGATAGGTTCCATTATTTTTGAAAATCGCAATCGAAAATCGATGTACGCAAGACACTCTCCGTCTATGCCTCCCATTTATAATCTCTAAACTCAACGTGCAAAAATGTTATTTCTGAATAAATGCAGTTCGATCGCAAATACGCGACTGTACTCATGAAAAGGTTAAACTTAAATAAATCACAATTGCTTTTTATTTGGGTAACTCGCATAGGAAAATAAGAGTTTGCAAAATTGTAATAAGATTACTGTCACGCAAAATTATCAGTTTTCTAATTTTCTACTTTTCATATTTCATATTAGTCAATACATTTCATATTAGTTAATTTTAATCAGATGGAGTTAATTTCATCATTTCTAGGAAGAAAGCAAAATTCATGGTAAAAAGGATAAAATTATCAAAATAAAACGTTTTTGGAATTAAAAATTGATTTCGTATTAATGAAAAAGTTTAGATGTGTATTGCGATTTTTAAAAAATAAAATACAATTGAATGAATGTGATTATTCATATTTATAACAAATGAGTTTAATTATCTGAATATTTAGAGATCGGGAAATAAAAAAAACATGAAATAACTTTGAAAACAGTTCCTATCGAGACACGGTTCAGGAAACGCGAAAAGAATCTCAAAAAGGTTTCTAAAAATTTAAGGTCTCATAAATAAGAAAAAAATAATAAACACTCATTTATCGAATTGTCGTTAATCACATTAGAACAGCGAAGTGCATTTTAATTGTTTGAAGGGTGAAACCGATCCATTTTCGTTAAAAATTTGGATTTTCTAATATATTAATTAAATGGAATGAAAAATGTTGATCAGTCAATATCAAAAAATTGGATTCCAATAAGATAATTCTAGACTTTATTCTGCAATATTAATTCAAAATATGTATAATAATGCTCAGTTAACACCTACCCAGCTCACTATATTCACACCCTCTGATTATTATTTAAGTAGGTCCTTTTAAACTTTAAAAGGACCGGGAATCGGTAATTTTAAGTGTGTTAAAACATAGAGCAAAAAGCATTGCAGTACCCAATTGGGGATCATAGTCAATAATTGGCACCGGCAAACAAAATTAAATCGCATGAAATTATTTAATCAAAATTATATGACGGAAGATATATATCCTGGAGAAATAAACAGACACAAAACAAATAGTTTGTCACTCCTTAATTGTGGAGCTGGTGAATTTCGCTCTCCCAGTTAAGGTCGGTTTATGGTCTGTTTATTGTTGGAATTACGATTAGCCGCCAACAGCAGCAATTAAAATTAAGAATGCAAACAGTTGGCAGTACTGTATGCACGATTAATTAACTCGCGCTGCATAATTTCAACTTTTCGAAGATAAAAATAAATTTTGATAACACATTCAGCCCTGCGGAGCGCAAATTAAAATAACCACCGCTAGGTATTTAATTCGGGAGTAAATTTGAGAAGTGAAATTCGCTCGACATTTTGGCCAACGTTTCCGAGAAGTCTCTCTCTCTCTCTTAGTTGATGAATGAGGGCATTTATGAAAATTTACTGAAATATTTCGCGTAAAATGTATCCTTCGGGAAGGGATCGACACGATGATATTTGTTCAGGTGCTATTCGGTGAGATGGAAAAATATTAGCACAGCCTGTGCACACAAGATTTTGTCTGTCATCATAAAAATGTCTTTTGTAGAAAGATTTCTTTATGTCTCTTCCTGCTCGAATGAAAATGCTTTCTATATAACTTTATTCTTTAAATTCAATTTTTTGCTCTTCTATTTATGGACCCATATTGCTGTTCCCAATTTATCATTAGAAACAGTTGTATATAATATTTCTTTTTGTGATCTTTGAGGTATTATGAATTTTCTCAAGGAGAAAACCAATAATAAAGTAGCATATTAATTATCAAATTTGTGTGATCTATAGAATGTCTTTTACGTAAGCCACAAATATTTTGTATGGGTGCCTAACATTCTATAGCGTTTTGTTTTTATGGCGTGATCCCTATCTCGACGCTATAGAAGGGTTGACCGTATGTATTGTGTAGATGAATTTTAATGTTACCTTTCATATCAGATTATTTAAACAATTCTTTTTAGTTAATTTAAATTATATGAATATTTTTATTTTGGATAAATTATGAAAAAAAAAAAATTAAAGGGAAGAAAAAATTCTATAAACTTATTAAGTTGTAGAATTATATGACTCTGCCCGACGTCATCAATCGTCAAAGTATTTACTTATTCAGAAGCAAAAAAAAGTTTTTGTGGTTATGTACATAAAAAATACTGAAATTTTCACGCCAACTTTATATTAAGATTATGTTCAAAATATTATTCTTAAAGTGCCATATCCGTTATCGAACGTAGACGATCTGCATGGAAAACTTTACTGGGAAAAGGATTTAGCGATGGTTTCCCATTCGCTTTGCATAATTTAAACGTTCCCACGCGGCTTTATTAATAGTCTCAGTGTCTACTTTTTCAGATCCAGGGAATCAGAGTAAACTTGGATTGAGACGATCTGTAAAAATTATGATGATCTTTTTTCATAATCTGGACCTTTTCTTTATCGTGTTTAAAAAATACACCCGCGCGCTACCATGATATGTATTTGGTACACCATATGAAATTCTGAACCCCGTATCTATTATTATTGATATCGATATTCCCATTATTAGAGTCGAGTTGTAGTAAATACATCATGATCAAGGAAAGGTCACACTTAAACATTTTATAGTTTGAATCCAGGATCTAAGCCACTATACCAACACTTAGCGCATAAAAAAAATCTAAAATTTAGATTAATGCATGTTACAACTGTTAAAGTATAATTTGACAACACGTTTGACATTTAACGAGTATTTGTCACCACCGCAGGAGTACGTTGCAAAACAAATCATGTGTGTATAATTTTGAATTTTTCATTATTTTAATGTTTTTGAATTATCTTCCTTGTTGTCCACAAATGGCCAATTTCCCATAAGACTTTACACTATGAAAAATATGTATTGTGTTTTTATTTTATGATTTTTTATTAACTTTTTTATGCGATTTTTGGTACATTCTATCACATTGATTTGAAGTTATGCGGTTTTCAACAATAATGGAACTTATCCCCCAATTTTTTATGTAGTTTTTTTTTATACTATTTTTTTATGTGACTCCTTGTGGTACGTATCTATCGCATAAAAACAAACCCAAGTATATATGAAAAGTTTGCATATTAAATATTCAATTTTTTAAGAATAAAATAAAACACATGGATATTAATGACATCCAAGAAATATTAGAGGATTGTACGTTGAACGAAGGCATAACAATCAAAACAGATTTAATTCGCCATATTAACAGCGACATCTTCCGTCTCTCTTCAGGTGCAATGTGTTACTTTAACAGCGCCATCTCTTGTGGCCCTGCGGAGACATTGCACCTGCATACCGACCGATCGCTTCTTGCGCGTGCACCGTTGCCGGTTGGGTAGTGACGCACAGGAGGCGTAAGTCGGAAGAGTCGTCGGTTAGCCTTGGCTGCAAGAGGTCATCCTTCCTGCAGCCAGATATCTCTCTCTCGTATGGAATAAACAGTTATTTAGAGAAGATAATCTTTCTGTTCGATGCCCGTTTATTCCCATTCATTCGTCCAGCAACATCATATACAATCACATACAAAATTTTAAAACGTTTTGATAATTCCAACCATATTTTCCACTAAAAAGCGTTATTTTTGCTGATAGTTTTCCAATTTCGGAAAAGATAAAAATCTAGAATCATGCTATTATATGTTAGTAACAAAATGATAATATATTTCACTCCAAAGAATTGAACTCTCAATGGTCTTGCATTATAGTCCAGAAATATCGACTCTATTGAAAACTATGAATGCGAAGCCTATTGATCAGATGAGATTGTTTGCTACACGATGTTTCATGCACTATTTCAAATGCAAGCTGCAATAAGAATACGTTGTGTTGGTTGGACTGCAAAAATGAATAATGCATAACATCTTCACTGGGTCAATATGAATTTCTTTGGATGAAGTCCACTCTTGCATGTTGCCTTGGAGTTTCGTCATGATCTAGCAATTGTCCTGTTTGTATGCAGTTATCATAAAATATCTATTTGTCAACGCTTCAATAGAGGCAACGTTTGAATTAACATCAAACGAAGAAGAAATAAGAATATGTATACCTATATATTTAAAGAAACGTAGAATAGTCTTTTAATTTTATGTAAATTTTGCAAGTAGTTTTTCGTCATTTATGCTGCTAAATCGTCATGGAAATTGCTTATTTTCTTATATTTTCGGCTCTGAATTTATACTGTTTTATTTTTAAATAAGTAAAAATTATATAACCTGTATTAAAAGTCAAATATACACAAAGAGTTAAAGTCCTTATCAAAACATATTTTAAATAAAAGCTTAAGCTCGTGTAAAACTTACAAATTGTGATTTTTTAATTACGGTGCAAGTCGTTTTAATACAACTGTGATTTGTTTTGCAGAAATGGTAAAAAGAAATCGAAAAACACAACTCAATTACGTCTGCTTGCACTCAAAGGACTGATGCAGCACCCCCTTTGGACTTGGTGGATATTCGTTAAAAGCGTGTCCAACAGACGGCTTAAAGAAGTTGTGATGAGGTAAAAATAAAAGTAAAAGAGGAGTGTCACTGAAACAAACCGGATTTTGCCAGGATTAAGTCTGCGGACATCACGAGCTTCGAAAACGGTCACTGCAAAATGGAAAAAATGCTCGCTTTTCCTCTTTAACAGCTTAGACGGCAATCGCTTTTCGCGGAGCAGCCTGCAAACACACGCGAGGATAATTCTATTTTATGTTTCGGAAAAGTTACGAAGCGGAAGTGAGTGCTGAAAAATTTTTCAAGTTAATGCCGTGTTTTTATACCGCTTGTTTAAATAAAATTTGGCGCAGAAACTTTATGACAGACTTGCCCCTAAAACATAATCTAATGCCGGGATGACAGGCTGTAAAAAATATGGCTTCTCCAGCGCGCAATAATCCACCGCTAGATTATGACGTAAAGCCTGAGTCTTGAAAGACAGGTAAGCACTTTATTATTTATATCTAAATCACGAGACTCCAAATAAAAGTATCCATAAATAATGTAAATCACCCGAATTTTAATTCCGACGAAGAGTCACGATCTCGCCTTAATGCGTCCATACAACCAACTTGAAAGCATTATTTTGTACGGACAAATTTCCATAAGGAAGAGCATCTATCTGGCGAAATTTGTGCATCGAATGAATAATGCATTTCTGTGATGTTTTTCAAATAAAGTTCGCTTCAGTCTTTTCGACCTTGTTGACTTTAAGTTTACTTGTATAATTTTGGTGGTCTAACATGCTCAATAAAATGGCTTAAATTGGATTACATATTTTAAAATCATATAATAAAAGGATCTTAAAAATAATAAATAATGAAATAATTAAATTTATTTTCTTTCCGATAATGAATACATTTATTAAAATTGAATGATATATAAGGAAAAAGCAAACATTTGTTTTTATACTTAAGATCTAATTTAAGTTAATTTTATTATACCTATATTATTTAATAAAGTGCAAATAATAAATTGGCAAAGTTTTATCGCAATCTAATGAACGGTATTGTAGCACATAAAAAACGAACAAACATGTCTATGTTACTCGCGCAATTCTTAGCAATAAGTGGACGAAGTTTTATCGCAATCTGATAAACGATATGGCAGCGCATTACATACGAACAAAGACAGATTAATTTTTAAATATTAGATTATGGCTTAAAGGCTGAAATAAATACCTGCCTTTCAGAAAATCATTATGTTTTTCACATAAAGTTATTGTATGATACTTATATACCTATTCGAAGACCAAAATGGATCGGTTTCACTCTTGAATAAATGAAATATACAAATTGTTCAATAGTACTTAAGTGCGAATAGCAATTACTAATGAAATGAAATTTTTCTGAGATCTTGATCATTAACAGCCAATTTCATTTGATAGTTCCTAAATTGTATAAATATGTGTATCCTGAACCATATCTCAGTTAATACTAATTTATATCTGAATAGTATAAATTTATAAGTTTTCTGCGTTGATCTAATACCATTAGCGACAAATTATAGGATATCCAAATCCTTTGGTTATTTATTAAAATACTTTATCAAGATGTTTTTGCACTTTATTATCAGTAAAAAAAAAATTAATTTCATTTTTCGAAAGTACATATCTCCAAGAATGTTTTTTTATAATTATGGCTACGAAATTCGGATTATTTCAATGCTTTACAACTAATTCGCGAAATGCGCTCGAAGTAATCACTCCATCCAGACTGCGCCCCAACGGCTCTGAGACCGCTGCAGTCGCAGGTTTGCTCCTATGCTTGCTTTAGTTTGCAGGCCAGAGGTTCCCGTTAAGGACCTTTATTATTTTTGCTTTACTAAGAGATCAAATGAAGTCAAAAAAATGTTTACACAGATTAAAAAAAGACGAAGAAGCGAGTGGAATTCTTGATGCGAATTACAAAAATATGCAACTACAAGATCGTTATATTTGTACACGCATCCTTCTGCTCTCAATAAGAAAGTTTATCAGTTATTATGTTTAGTTATATGTTTTTCTTTTCAACATTTTTTAAGGACTTAAAACTTTAAACGTGTTATTGTCGAAACGACATTTTTGCACGTGGCGTTGAAAGAATTTCGAAAAACAAGTCGCCGATTGGTCTGAAATTTTACGAGCTTATTTTATACATGTATGGCTATGGCAGTTCGGAAAATCATATCAAAATATTTATTTTATCTTACGTTTTACGTTAAAAAATACTCCCAAAAACGGTGTTTTTTTTTCAAACTAGCGCCATTTTGTTACTTTCAAACAAAAAATGTTTATTGAATGTTATGTTATTGCTAAACTCATACAGATAAAGAATCTTTTTAACTTATCTTTTTTGACATGCCATTTTAATGTTTTAAAATCGATATAATATATATATTTTTAAATTACGAATTTATTTTATTATTATTATATAATATGGTCATAAATCCCAAAACGATTCATTTCATAATACGGTGTATTAACTATGATTTTTTTTTAAATATTACCTAGTTTTGGGCCCAGTAAAGGACAATCAAGCTTAGTTAATAATTTCACAGCTATTTAATATAAATATGATTTCACTAATAATGTCACCGCATAAATAAATATTTGTATATGATTGAATCTTACTATCTTCATTCCTTTTTGGTACCCATACAAATAAATTGGAATATATAAGATCGTAGATTGAGTACCGATTCTTGGAATCGAATTGTACTTGTATTCTGTTTGACGTGTTCAATCTGATATATTTGATGTTAATAAAGTGAGCATAACTTCAAATATTTTTTTCCCACAAGCGATTTGTTTCATCCGAAATAAATCGAAAATTTAAGCCAATTTCAACAATTTTCATTCTTGAACGCAGAGATTTTTTTAAAGGTTTTATATTATTTGGTTATAAAATATTTTTAAATCTTATCAAATGTAAGTATAGAAATTTTTTCTGTGTTTTAATATAACAAAAAAGGTCCATATTAGCATATCAAATAAATTTTCGTGCTCTTCGCGTCGACGCCTTTGCCATATCCATCTTTATGTATGTACATATTTTCTTCTTTTTTTTAATTTTTAGCAAATTATTAGCATAATAATTATAATAATTTATTTCTTTGTGTAAAACGTAATTTAATTTCATCGTCAAAGAAAAATTACATACATGCAAAATATGCTCATATTATCCATTTCAAAAACAAATCTTAACAAATTAATTTTAGATTATGAATGACGTTCTATTACAAATTTAAATTAATTACGGTTTAATTTAACAAATTTGAAAATTGAAGACAATTATGTCGTTATCATCTTGTATCCCATGTCGACTTAAATCTTCAGGTTGCTTATTTTGTTTCATGTTCGGCTATAAGCTTTGCATAATAAACCTTAATGGGTCTAAACTATAATATTAATTATAACTAAAATTAATTAAAACATGTATTATAGTTAATTATGTGCCTGCTGTTGTAAATCTTATGTTGAAAAAAGTTGAGTAAATATAGTAAAATTTTTGTATACGAAAATATTACTAACCTAATTTTTTTGTTAAAAATTAAACTTTACTAAAAATTTGTAAAGAAAGTGTTTAATCTGAATATTCGATTTCTCGATCGATTTTTTATTGCCATATCTTAATAATTGTTCATATTCTTTAAGGTCGGAATCTCATTTCATATGGAATTTTATTCTCCCTGGATAAATGCAAAATGTCTCTGTTCTGAACAGAAGATTGATATATTTAATATAGAAGCAATCAAATGACACCAAGTGTCTTTCATCAAAGAAAAACCACCCAGGCAGAGAATATTTGTTTGCTTTTATTGAACGAAAGTAATATAATTCAAATAAGGAAAGACGAGTGTGCATATTGAGCCAAAATTAGGTCAGTCTTTCTTCAAGAGAGCCACTCATATATTTTTGTCAAAAGTAACAAAGAGATACACATAAACGTCTCACCATTCGTATGCATGCAAATAGATTTTTATGAATAAATCATCCGGAAACATATATAATATAAGATACGGTTGCCTTCATTTGTCTTAGTCAGAAAAGGTTCTGAAAACGGTCCCTGAAGTACATTTAAACCAACGGTGGCTATGTCTTTTCATTTTATGGACTTTCATAACGGTTCGGCGAAAAAAGCACCATCGTTCCCAAAGCCGGAGTGTGGTAAATTAGTATACGATACAACGCGCCACTGTATAAAAGATGCTTTAAAATGATTAAGCCTAATTTATTCTGCGTCGGAGTAATGAATTCTAAGAAAGGCCATTTCTTTGAACAGCATGGAAATTTCTCTGCCAGTTTTCGAGGCTATCTATTGCAATTTATCAATTATTAGCGAAATAACAATGCCGCCAGGCAAATTTTTGTTGAATTACAACAATCTAAGCTTAAAAACGGTCATTAAATCCACAGAGTACAATGAAATTATTCATATTTTTTTCATGGCAAACCATCATTAGGTTTTGGCTTTTGTCATAATTTCAGCTTTATTGCAATATAAAAACGCTGTTAAAACACTATCTTGATCAACTTAATGAAAAATATAAATATAACTACAAAATTTCTCAATTAAGCATTGCTTTAAATATAAATTTCATGCTTAAGATTATTAAACATGGCAAAATAAAATTGAAAGCTTGAACAAGACGCCGATTTTTTTTGGGTGGCTAGGGGAGTCTTTTGCTATGTTTCACACACATTCCCTATGTCCTAAGTGTCTAATATATATTTTTTAATTTCATTATCATCACAACTTTTTCATTCGTGATTGTAATAGCACATGATAATTGTTTTTGTATTTTGCAAAGTATCTTTGATATAAATAAATCATTATTTTATGTAGTTAATTTAAAGAAAATTACTTTTGAGCTTTCAAAGTTACATACAATGTGTAACCGAATGAAAAGTGTAAGCTTCTAAATTCTCTAAACGAAAAACTAACAACTATTTTTAACTTAGTTATATTTTTAAAATATCTCTAGATTATACCCTTTTCAATGATATGCTACATGTTATTCAAATCGATACGCTTGCAAATGATTTCCATGCTCAGGGATTGAGACATTATAGCGGTTTGGTACTATAAAATTTGTTTTAATTGGCCACCTCTGCTTTGTATCACACGTAGTAGCGCTATTAATCTGAGCAGATTTAATTTGCCAGATTAACAGCGACATCTTCCGTCTCTCTTCAGGTGCAATGTGTTATTTTAACAGCGCCATCTCTTGTGGCCCTGCGGAGACATTGCACCTGCATACTGACCGATCACTTCTGGCGCGTGCAACGTTGCCAGTTGGAGAGTGTCGCGCAGAAGGTGGGAGTCGGTAGAGTCCTTGGTTAGCCTTGGCTGCGGGAGGTCGTCCTTCCTGCAGCCAGATCTCTTTTTTTTCTCTCATGTGGAATGAATAGTAATTTAGTGAAGATAGTATTTCTATTCGACGCCTCTCTATTTCCATCCATTTTTCCAACAACTTCACAGCCCGATAAAAGAACGGACCCGTGCGCTAGCGCAGTCATCCCGACAAACGGACGAAGAACCCTGAGGACGTGCCCTATATAAACAGTATGAAATAAGAACTGTTTGAACTATTAACTTCTTCTTCTAATATATAAAAAATAATATCTGTTTGTTCGTATGTAATGCGCTGCCATACCGTTCATCAAATTGCGAAAAAACTTCGTTCACTTCTTACTAAAGATTGCGCAAGTAATATATGTATTGTCTAATATACAAAAATTAAAAAAAATATGTTTGTTCGTATTTTATGCACTGCCATACCATTCATTCGATTGCGATAAAACTTTGTCAACATATTGTTTGCACTTTTTCAAATAATATAGGTATAGTACAATTTGGAAAGAAAATAAATTTCATTCTTTCTATCATTCCTAATTAAGCAAGATAACACTCCCAATTTCAATTTATAAGACAGAAAATTAAAAAATCTAATTTTTATCAACATCTCGGAACCAAGAATTTGACCAATCACTGATGGTAGATTAAATATAATTACATCGATGCTCTATATTTTGAAAAAATAATATCAATAAAACAAAGTACACGATTAACTTAATAATTAGAACCGATGGTGAAGATCTGTCTTGTTGACTAGATGATGGATTAGAAATATTTTCCCTCGCATCTACCATGACATACAAAATAACCTGCTTAACGTGCGTATTTTCTTTGGATTAAACAAAATAATGCATTTGTAAATTGTTTATTAGAGTTTAATTTTGCAAAATCTTTAGATAACATTGAATAAGCATTCAAAAAGCATAAAAAGGCATTTATTTAATAATAAATCTTCAGTCAAATTTGTTACGAATATTCTTTCCAATAAAATATTTTTCGAAGATCAAATACTTTCGTATCCCGCAAGAATATTGAAAAATATTTTTGTTATTGTAGTACTTGTATGAAAAAGATATTATCTGCGGAATGTTAAAATATATTTTTATCGTACAAAAATGGAATATATTTTAGAATGGCTTCGTAATGAAAAATACTCTGACTTTTCCGGGGGTATTTTATCACCATAATTTCGGTGCGATACTCTTCCATCAATTTCGCCGATACCTTTGGTATGTACCCATTCGTATGAAGTACCCCGGGTGAAATTCGTTAAGACGTCAATACGTGAAGATCTCCTGATGGTTTTTTCCCACTTTTGCTGCTAAGTTTATGGGAGTGCCAATCAAAATGAAGCCCTATTAATCTTGTTGAAGGGTTTTGTCTCTTTCGCGTAACTGCCTCCAGAGTTGATCAATTACGTTGTCGCTCCACCCCCGTGCGAAAATTGGTAAAGTTTGCACACCAGTCAAAGATTAACGGAATTTCACACAAGATACACTTTGTGACAATTTTGAAACACTCATCACTCATCACTTATTCCCGCTATTATCTGACGTTTATTTCTTTTTTCATCGCGCCGCAGAAATAACTTGGCCACATTTTTTAATTTGTCAAATAATAATTTCCTTATATTATAAAAGTTATCATGCGAATATTTATTTTCAAAACATTTTTGCAAGCAATGTACGATAAAAATATTAATTTTATAAACTTATTTTAAATGGATCAATTGATGCAAAAACGAAATATGTCCTTAAAAGATTCAATCTGGAGGCAATAAACATTAAAAAAGCGACTATCCAATCGCAATTGGTAACTATTTGAAAGGTAAATAATAAAAAAATCAAATTATACGTCTTTCCCGATATTTCGAACCTCCTGTTGGACTCATGGACTCGGAATAATTGACATGCATCAATATTAAAATTCTTTTATATACTACTTTTTGTTGTTTGTTTTTCTTTTATATACTATTTTGCATATCTTTATATTTAATCAGATTAAATTGAATGCATATTAAGCAGGCTCGAAAATAGGCGCGCTTGTTAATCCCTTATCTTATATGTACATCAATGCGTCACCCCAAGATCTATAGACTTTTACATGCGGCGATACCGAGGAGGGGTTGGGGGTGATTAATTTTTTACATGTCCTCAGTGGCATGTGCCATGTGTGTGTTCATCGAAACTGTTGGATTGAAATATCGATGTACGTAGGCCGTACTCGTTCATTGGGACATTATTTTTCATTGTATGTGGGGAAAATATAATTTGGTCGAGCTCAGATGTTCTGTGGTAAATTTTCATCAGTCGATAGGAAAAACAAATTACCTTTTGGATGACAAACGGTGGCGTGTGTGAAAGAAAAGCAATTTTCCCGCGTGTTCAAGCAGAATGTAATAGGAAAAAGGTGAGCGTTAAGCATGATTAAAATGGCGGCGGCGCGAATTAAAATTGAATTAATACCTACCAAAGATCCCTTATATTTTAAACTAATTAATTTGAATATATATATATCAAATTAAATTATGATATAATCCATTATATCTCCATTTCATTTTGGAATTCCAGCATCCACTAAAAATTTCAATGAAAAAATTGAAGATGTAGATGAGAGAATGTGATCAAAGCGTATTATTGTAAGTATATGAATATAAAAACATCATTTTTAATTAAATAATAACTTAAATATATTGATCTTGTACCTAAACTTAATTTTTGTCATTCCCACTGATACCCAGATTAATTGCATTATTAATATGATTATTTTTTTAACCCTACTAAAAATTCACTATAGGATCGCAAGTTTCTAACGCAATTTCTTCTCAAATTTTACCCTGCGTATTGAAAATCGCTTCTTAAAATATTCAAGCCATTCTTTGCTAACAAAAATTTCATGACATGATCGTTATTCTTCAAATAATGGTTAATCAATCAAAGATGTTCATAACTTTTAGCGATATTTATTTAAAATATTTTCGTGGAAAAGCATATTTTTTTTCATTTGCAATTTACGATCCAAACAATAAGATTTTCTTTCGTTTTTTATAATAATGCTGAACATTTGAGAGTAATATATTTTGCACTTATAGACAATCCTACCAAAATCATACATCTTATATTATTTTAATTTTTTGAATAATTTGTATTTTTTTCATGACGGACAACGATCTCTTAGCATATTCAAACTTAAAAGGGCAATCAATTATTATATAAACTCGTATAGTGTATGGTACATTGACGAACATTTTTTTAGGGTACTTGGGACGTCTTTTGTTACATTTCACACAAAGACCTTATGTTCTAAATATCAGGGTTGTCGAAATAGATTTTTTTTACCATTTTGAAAGAATAACACAAAATTACTCTTTTTGTATTTTTGATCTAAATAAATTATTATTTTATGCAATTGGCTTAAAAAAAATACATCTTAACTTCCAAAGTCAAATAAAATGTGTAAATGAATAAGAAATGTTATCTTCTAAATTCTTTCAACAACAAAAACTAATTAATTGTTGATTTAATAGTGATTTTTTCAAAATGTTGAAAAAAGAATTCCAACAGCCCTGATACTTAGGACATAGGGTCTATATGTAAAAGATAATAAAAGACCTCTCTAAAAAAATTGTCGGTCCATGTGCTAAACACTCTGTATATTTAAAGCTGTTATAGGTCTTGTACAAAAACCGACATTCTTCAAAGCCGGTTTTCGGTTTTAAAACGAAACCGGTTTACGGTTTTAAGAAATATTAAATTAAAATTACGGATATATTAAGATTATTCGAATGTTATTCAATATTAAATGTCTTCAATTTTTATGCTTGACACATTATAAAATATTTACTTGACTTTACAACAACAACAAAAACTTTCTTGGAATGAGCACATGTTGTTTTCGTTAATTCACCTTTGATATTGAATAAATTAGTTTGGTAATTTAATGAAAAGAGCTTTTCTATGTAAAGTCCTCGATGACTGATGGTGATAATTATTTGATATTTAATTTTAAACGCGTTATGTATGGAACGCCGAAATTTCGAACGGAAGAATATTCATGGCTTATGTTTTTAGTTGCCGAAATTGGATTCGTAATTAATAAAACGGGAGTGAAAGGCCATAATTTTAATTCAATTTGTTGGTTTTAGTACTTCACCCCGCCCATGTATGAGGGTAGGCGGCGGTCTGGCTACTTAAAGCCTAAATTGGCAACTAAAGCCGCGAATTTATTAGGCTGCCGAGGCGCAAGGGTTGCGGATAGGGGCGTAAAAATAATCAATTTAGCTCTCTTTTTACCACTTTAAGGGCGCAAAATAATTTATGCCTCACTCAGAGGGATGCGGTGAAATAATAGGCTTTAAAACATGCCATCATTCACACACACAGAGCGTTCCTACCGATATTTTTATCTTCGTACATTAATAAACATCCTACGCGTAATTGACTCGAAATAACACCATGAATTTTAAATGGAAATGAAAAAGGATTTTCCGTCGCACGGATAGCTGAAAAAAGATTCGGAAACGTTTCAAGCCGGGGACAAATATTTTTTAATAAAAAATAAATTTAATTTACGAGCGCACTTGAAGGAGAATAGCTTATATTTCTGTTTATGAGCTCACGACATAAATCGTTTGAAGAGCATCTTGAAAGTATCGTGCACCACTGCAGAATAATAGGGCTTTTCACCCCCAGTGCCATTAAATATTCTTATTTTTCAATGCGGAATAAAACGAATCGTATAAATAAATAATTTATGGAAAAATCGTATAAAAGTATTTTACGTCGAGCCTATAGCAAGACTTGATCCTACAAATTTATCTTATTTATGGTTGAAAACTGGGCTAAGAGAATTAAGAAAGACAGAAACGGCTTTGAGAATAACGACTTTTAAAATAAATTATTAAATGACATCGTAAAGTGCTATCATTACCCTACCTTAAAATGTCTATTATCGTTATTTTTTACTTTATGCATTTTTAAGGGCAATGATTTAGGAGTTTTTACATAATTTGCGAAAATTGCCTAAACTTTTAACATCCTTAAATATTACTACCAGAATATCATCCTTTTTCATAATATCTTTTAGTTTTTCGATAAAAAAATAGTATTAATAGTACTCTTAACCATATACGCACCGTCCGCACATATATGTGCCTTTTATCATACCAACTGTATATGATACCAAAATTATTAAAATCATAATTTAAATTTTTACATACATATTTTTCTATACGAATAATTTTGACAGCCTACCTTAGACAGGTCTTCTTTTTTCGAGGGACCATGTTTTATTACTTATTATTCAAATTTCTTACCAACAGTTGACTGTCGTATACAAATTATTTATTTCTCATGAGTTTCTAAGGTTTTGCTGCAGATGTTTATGTGAACAATTTATCTAAAGTAAAAAAGCAAAAAAATATGTATAATTCACAGTTAACGTCTCAAATCATATAATATGAATAATTTGCTATTGTAAATGTATCATTTGTTATTAAAAATGAGTATTCACTGACGGCAAAATCTACGTTTTTATAATAAAAATTCATATCCTTAGTAAAAATAATATTTTAATGAATATTTGTATTTTTATATTGAATAATAATGCACACTTAGTTCATATAAACACATTTTAATATTTTTTTATAAGTACGTGAACCCATAATTATGGTGAAGAAATTCGGATTATTTCCAGTGCTTTACAGTTAATCACTTCATCCAGATTGCGCCCCAACGGCTCTGAAACTGCTGCGGTCGCAGGCTTACCCCTATATCTGCTTTTGTTTGCAGGGCAGAGGTTCTTGTTGGAAACCTTTTTTATCTTTTTTTCTAGTAAGGGAACAAATCAAGTCAAAAAAAAAATAACATGGTTAGTAATAAAAGGCGAATAAGCAAGTACCAGTACCTGTAGGTAGTCCCGCGTTAAGCGGTTGGACTCGTAACCCGATCATCTCGGGTTCGAATCCCACAGGAGATGTGGCTGGCAACCACATTTTTAAAAACATATATATGCCATGAAAAACCATGTCAAAATGGTTGGTAATGATACCATAAAAAAGGGATCGCTAAAAGCCACCTCAAAAAAAAAAAAAAAAAAAAAAAAAAAAAAAAAAAAAAAAAAAAAAAAAAAAAAAAAAAAAAAAAAAAAGAATAAGCAAGTGAATAGTAAGGGCACAAAAAGAAAAGCTCTGTATGAAGTGTTTCGAAATTGAACAGCTTACTAATAAATTAATAAATGATTTTTCTAATTAATATGGCTTAGCTATCCACCTACATCCTTATTCAATAAAAAAAATTGAGAAATGCTATTTGGGGAATCGTCTAAATAAGCTAGAACAGCTCGCAGATACGTCAGATCTGCCAAAAAGAAGAGAGTGAGATAGCTGAAGAATTGTTTAACAAAGCTGAAATATTATAGTTCCCTTTTCAATGTGTTTTTAGTAGTTGAAACTTAAAAAAACGCGTTTTTCTCGAAACGACATTTTTGCACGTGGCGTTAAAAGATTTTCAAATGTCACCGATTGATCTGAAATTTTACGAGCTTAATTTACACATGTATGACTATGGCAATTCGCAAAATCAAGTCAAAATGTTTATTTTATCTTACGTTTTTCGTTTTACATTAAAAATAATACTTCTAAAAAGAGTGTTTTTTATTTCAATTTTTTTCTCATACCAGCGCCATTTTGTTACTCTTAAACAAAAATGATTAATCGAGTGTTATACAAAAGTGACACGCTTACAGATTAAGAATCTTTTTGACTTTTTGTTTCAGGTAAACCGTGGATTTACATATTTTTCGACATGTCTTTTTGATGTTTTTAAAAAAATATAATATATATATTTTTTAATTACGAATTTATATTTTTAACATTATATAAGAGTGCTTTAATAAATTTCAAATATATTTATTTCATTATATGATTTATTAAATGTGAAAAAAAATGATCTAATTTGATACAAAAATTCTAAAATTAGCAAATTCCAAAGCTAAATTGTAGCTATATATATATATTGTAATTTTCGTCTTTATAAAAAATATCAACTTTTTATAACGATTTAAATAAAATGAGACTTGAAAAAAATAATTAATCGTTCCAAAAAATATAAGAGAATATTAGCAAAAGTATGTTTTTCATTAATAATTACAAAAATCGTTCAGGTATTCGAATCTTTCACCGCCTTTTAAATACGAAATTAGCATGGAGAGCGAGGGAAGCCACTTTGTGTGCTAACGAATGGAACGAAACGAGGTTATTTTTAAGCAATGTATATAAAACCGCATCACACACTGACTTTAATTTATTTAATTGTATAGTATTAAGTTAACCGTAGACATAAAGCCGCTGCTTACGGGCCTTATGGGTGTAAGAGGGAATTATGATTAATTGTAACCAGCCTCGCATAACCCTTTCCGAGATGGGTTACTGAGTTGGCAAGACAGATTTAATAGATAGCTTCTCTTATTTTTAGTCATTATAGCGCCTCTGAGATATTACTAGGCGAAGCCTATAAATAATAAGTCAAAGTGAGGCGTGATCCTGAAGAAATTTTAAGGGATGGTCTGCTTTGGGCGCACCTTTAAACCATTCATCCGGTTTTCTATGGTTAATTGAAGCAAAATATTGCATCATCGTTTAAAATTATACATATTTGAAATTAACCGCATATAATGAATACTTTATTAGGTTAATTGGCCGTTTAGTAATACATTTTCAGAATTTAGTTAAAATAAACATCAATCATATGTCCGACCCGATTGAAACATCGATTTTTTTCCAATGAGTCATGTGTCTCATCAGTTAAAGATTAAGTTTGTCCTGTAAAAATAACAAGACAGTGGAGGCTATTGACCAAATTGACCAGATTCGCAACAAAATATAATTTTATATAAGCGTTCTTATTTGCTAAACTGGAATCTGTCAAAAATAAGAGAAAAAAATATGATTTATTCTGAATTAATAATTCATATGTACATATCAACAATGCCAAAATTGCGTCCACGGTCAGATAGGTGTTAAAACTATCAGGATATTATCATCATCATTTTATAAGGGTCAGTTATTATATTTTAAAACTCCATTATAATATTAATATTAATATATTTATTGGCTAGCAACATTTGCTATATTTTAGCAAAAATAATAGAATAACTCCCAGTCAAATAACCTTATTCTAATTTAATAATTTATGCAGGGATATTAAAAACATCAATCATATTTTTCACAATCCATCTTCTTATTATTTATATGAATTAATACAAAATAAATAATAATTCAAATGTACGATAACAATCATGAAAATGCGAGTTTGCAGTACGAATATGAGAGAATTTCTCTTTCGTTGTTGAAATACTCTTTCAATCGGGAATTTCAGCAGGCCATTGTCAAACGTTGAGGATCGTCTTGACATAGGGTCATCCTTTAAAGGTCTAACGCCCCATTTAAATTTTTGAAACCAAGACTGACATCTGTTTTCGGCCTGGATTTTGCCATAAATTTCGTTAATGGTTTTAGCTGCCTTGTTGACATTTAAACTCGATGAAAAAAGGTATACAATGTCCAATTTGGTCTTTGTTAATTTGGACATTTTATGCAGGATATTCAACAACAAAAAAAAGTTCAATTACAATCATATAAGGAGAATAAATTAATGATTTATTATCAATAATATGATCATTTATATCAACCTATTTTACAAAAAGTATTAGAGAGATTCGCTAAAATTTAGGCTTTTAACTGATAGATCTGACCATAATCTAACTCTAAAAAAATACAAACAGTAATTTTTATATTTTTATATCGACATCAACGATATTTCGTTTAAATTTTAGTTTATAAATATTTATTATACTATGGATATTTTCTAAGCTTCCAATGCTGAACTATTTTCATCTCGAAATACAATTTCAGTTAAGTGGCTTAAAAATATCCAGGTGCTATTTTTGAAAGATCCATGCTGAGTAAGTGCTATATTGGGATTGGATTAGACGTATTCTTGATATTGAGTGTTTTCTTGTTTTTCGCAAGATATTCCTTTGATAGAATACGTCCTGTCGATATAAATGAGTAATATCTTTGACGTACGTCTCAATGGGATGATCAAACTTGCTTCCATGTCTTTGATTTGTCCGTATTCAAAGTTTCTTAATTGCGAAGAGATCTATCAGGGGAGGCTCTCCCAATTTTCCGCGATGCGCTGCGAGATAAAAAGCTGAGAAAAAGGAAAATATTGGCTCGATATACGGAAATCTTTTATGGGGGTGGCGTCTGGCGCCAAAGTTGAAGCGTCTATCTGTAGAGACCGGAAATGGATCTGGGTGGAGAGCAACCACCCTCGATAGAACCTCCCGAAAAATCACTGGCATTCTTCTACCCTCAAGCCGCATTAACTGTTTATTATTTTGCTGTGTTTCGGCACGGGTTTGTATATATGTTCGGGAGCATTCGGGGCGTAGACATGCCACTAGTTAGTTGGTACGGATTTATGAGTGCCCACCCACACTCTGTGTGTAAATTGATAACTTCGGTCTGGAAATTCATTAGACCTCAAGGATGCCCTTCTGTATTATATTAAGCCAGATTAGGGGAAACGGAGATTTCGGAGGGAAATACTTGCGGGAAAAATGTTATTTATGAGATGGGTAATTCCCACATACGCAATATCACGCTGGCATGACTTAAAAGCCGCATGTTGTTTTGTTTATACTTGCAAGATGGAAGGCTCTTATAAACACAAATTACTACAATCTATCTATTGGGCTCTTTTCCGATTTCCGGTACCGGTGCCGATACGGAAAAGCGATACATCACTATAAAGAAGCGCTTAGATTCTCTAATCTATAATGGATTGGGACTTCGCTCATTCCGATTCAAAAAATCTACTCAATTTTATCATTTTAAAGCTATAAAGCGAGCAGCAAGGGAATATACAACTTTAACTGTCTGCTTAATAAAAAATGCTGACTCATTGATGGTAAAAATCCACTCTCACAAATGACTCTTAATTCGCGGAGCTCATTTTTGTTCGCCGATTTTGGCGCAAAAATTTCACAACTTGCAAAATCCAGCTCGAATAATTTTTTATTGTAATATACTTACACACGATAAGAATGATGGATAATAAAATCGGTATATATCTATAATATATAAAAATACTAAATTATGGTCCATATTTCTTTTTATAATCGATCGATTAGGGATTAGGCGCAAATTTCATTTATTAAACGTATATATCTTTAAAAATGTCGTCTATAATTTTTGTGAAGAAATTCTGATTATTTCAATGCTTTACAGACAATTCGCAAAATGCGCTCGAAGCAATCACTCCATCCAGATTGTGCCCCAACGGTTTTGCCCCTATACCTGACCAGAGGTTCCTGTTGGGGACCTTTCTTTGTTTTAGTAAGGGAGAAAATTTAGTCAAAAATGTTAATACAGTTTGTGTGGCAAAGTGGATATTAAGGACACAAAAATAAAGAGCTCTATACGAAGAGCATCGAAAATCGAACAACTAACTAATAAATCGATAAAAGATTTATCTAATTATTATAACATAGTTTTTCGCCGAGATTCTGACTCAATAAAAAATATGTTTTCGACTCATGGAAGCCCTCAGCATTTATACTATCCGGAAGGCGCATATTCTTGATGCCAACCGTCGAGGCTCCGTATCTTCTAAATAAGCTAGAACAGCTCGCAGAGACGCTAGATTAGCCAAAAATACAAGGTTAAGATAGCTGAAGGATTATTTTATGGAGCTGGAATCCCAGATTAGTAGTATGATTTTCTTTTCAACAACTTTTAAGTACTTAAAACTTTAAACGCGTTTTACTCAAAACGACATTTTTGCACGTGGCGTTGAAAAAAATTCAAAAAACTAAGTCGTCGATTGATCTGAAAATTTACACTTGTATGGCTATGGCAATTCGCAAAATCAGGTCAAAATGTTTATTTTATCTTACGTTTTTCATTTAGAAAACACCCTCAAAAAAAAATGGGAGATTTTTTACAAACCAGCGCCATTTTGTTACTTTTAAACAAAAATAATTAATTGAGTGTTATATAATTGCGACACTCATACAGACTGAGAATCTTTTTAACTTTTCGTTTCAGGTAAGTCTGAATGAAAAAAACTTATGAACAATGCAAACTTGCATCTTTTTTGACATGCCAGTAATTTGACATAATCTAAATTTTAAGCTTATGTTACACATGTATGGCTATAGCAATTCGCAAAATCAGATCAAAATATTAATTTTATCTTACGTTATACAATAAAAAATACTTCCAAAAAAAGGGTATTTTTCCAAATTTATTTTCAAACCAGCGCCATTTTGTTACTTTTTAAAAAAGTATTAATAGTGTTATATAATAGCAATACTTATGATGATTAATAGTCTTTTTGACTTTTTATATATTTGAAAATATATAAAATTGCTTGAAAAACGTGCATATAAAAATAATCACCGCAATAAATACTGAATCTGAATAATTTGTGAAAACTGAACACACTACAAATGAAAGTGGAAACTGCGCTCACCCGTCACATACAATGAGCCAAATTTGGTGTTGGTATTCATGCAAAATTCAATACTAACGACATTAGAACCGGAGTTAAATTCAATAAAACGGTGACAAGCGTTATTTATTTTTTTCCAGCGCGCATGCAAAAATGAACAGAAATAATTTTCGGAACACAATAAATAAAAATCCCAGTGTATTCAAATGTCGACGTCAATTTTTCGGGACGATCTTCACGTAAAAGCTGATTTATGTAAGAATTCCTGTTGTCAAATAAAGTAGCTGAGATACGAGCAATTTCGGTGGCCGGATTTATCGGTCCTCGATTTCCGGGACGGCTTTTAGTAAAATCCAGGGCGTAAGTTTCTACCGACGCATAGTCTTGGGGGCAGGAGGACGATCAAAAAAACATCACACGAGACGTATACGAGCAAATTACCATCTAAATCAAACCCTGAAGGTCAGTTTCAGACGATTGACACTCAAGAAGGCATTCAAACAACCTTTTTTTTCAAATTAAAACTCTGCATAAATTCTTCGATATTTGAAAAACTCTTTTAGAAGACTTATTTCAAAGCTATTTATATTTGAATTAACTATATATATATATATCTGTTTTGATCAAGTTTTAGTAACGTAGGCTAGATTTTGAAATCATTTTATATATTGTATTATCAAATTTGGGAGAACAAAAATTTTAATATTTCCGATCATCTATAGATATAGCACATTAAAAATGTATGTTTGTTTTCAACATATATTCTAACCTCTTTTTGTGCGATTTCAAAGTTGTGCTGTTTTTTAGTATTATTTTTAAGTATTTTTTTTTAAATTTCATAAAGAGTATGTATCGAGATATTTTGAATAAAATGGGAAATAAATCATTAACACCAACCGAAATTAGGAAAAAAATATGCCTTTTTTTTATAATCTGCAATCGCTGAATTACGACCACGCCCTTTATTCTGGTTTAGATTTTTGAAAAATTGATTTGGTTTTTTTTTCATTTTTTCATGTTTTGTCTTTTAAAAATACATTCTCCAAAGAAATTTCCAAAATTCCAATGAATTATGGAGTTATACCTGTTTTAGTGACGCGGCAACTAAGCTTAGCAGAATGGAATCTTTTCTCGAAACTAGTTTTTTTTAACACGGGTAACTTATCTCAAATTTTAATTAATTGATTTTCTTCTAATTGGGTATGTACATTTTTTATATATAACCTTCTATTATTTCTACCAGATTTACGTCAAAATTAAAACTGTGACAAAATAAGACCAAAAAATGACTTGGCTGATTGTTTTTTAAACAGTGGCCATTTTGTGATTTATTTTTTTGAGTTAGGGACTTATGTGACATCTTTACTAATTATGAATTATATTGTTGGAAAGAGAAAATCTGCACAGAAAAATGATGACATTGACACTGGGTATACTATTTCTTCCGAAATTTATAAAAAATTATCATACAGCGATGATAGTTTGTAAATAAAATAATTAGTATTTTTCTATCTAGTGGATGATGAGAAATACTAATTATTTGGCATTTGAGATTCCAGATGTTGGACATCTTTAAAATTGTACCAATGATGCAAGACATAATTTAAATGTTTTTTTTTAATTGACTTTTTGTTTTTTGTGACAACTTTTTTTATGCGATTTTGAACATATTTTATATAGCTGTTTCAAAGTTGTGCGGTTTTTAAAATCCATGGAACGCATCTTAACTTTTTCTATGTAAGCCATGGCTTTTTTTATGCGATTTCTTTTTGTGTGATTTTCCGCGAACGCATCTACCGCACAAAAAAGGTTTAAGTATACTGTTTTAGTTCGTTCGGACGTATACCTCGTATAATACTAATTTATACTACAAAACGTTTTTGTGGAACTATATGCCATATTATACGAGGCCTAGTTGTATATGCTATAATCGAAAAGACTCACCAAACCCAATTGGGTTGTGGAGAAATCCGTAGGAGAAAAACATGATTAAGAAATTGTTATCTTAAGGATTAAGCTTCGTTTGTGTAGTATATAATAAAGGAGGAGTTGTTTTAATGGTTACTTTATGAAAATGAAATATTACAAACAATATCTTTTCTGGAGTCGGAGAAGAGAAAGTGTTTCACTTTTTGTGACGTTCATGTCGTGCTCTATCATTCCTATAGAATCTTATAAATATTCACAAAAATATATTTTTAATAAACTGCCGCTTAATCAAACATAAGCACACGTTGTTTGGTTTGATTTTAGCAATCTCTAAGAACATGAATATCTTTTTATTTAGCCTAAATTAAAAAAATATGTATATCTCTGGGAATAAAAAAGTCGTTGGTTTGAGCCTTAATAAAAAAAAATGTTTTAAATTATTATTAAAATGTATTCTTTTTTTGTTCAAAAATATTTATACTAAGTATGTTATTGAATCTGCTTTAACTTTTTTTTTAATAAGTCTTTGGATATTCATAAATCTGCAAATCCAAATGAGAATATTTCGATCAGTCTTTTAGATGTCTCTCACTCACTTGAATATTTTTTAGCACAAAGCGTCGTTTTTACATCACAAGAAATGCATAGCGAAAATTCTATGAAAGTAGGTCAAAACGACAATGGCTTTCGTCAGCAATATGAGCGATTTTATTCAAAGCCGATTGAGGGAAGACGAGAAAAACATCCTACTGTACTTTAAAAATAGAACATCTGCAAAATTATTTTATTTGGGTCGGAAGGCGCTTTTTTAGGCACGGCAGTAAGTATTTCCGCATTTTCACCTAGGTGAGATATTTTCGTAGTTCAAATCTCAAGATGGGACCCTTGGGGACTGTTATATTGAGTTACATCACTTTGACGCAGAAAGAAAAGTAAGAGAATGATAAATCAATTAAAGTTCAGCATTTGATAACCGTATTGCCCTATAGGAAAAGTTTATTTGCGCAACAAATATAGTCCACAAGTTACGACCCTTCCGAATTTACGACCCTTTTGCCATAAAAAAAAGCAGAAAATTATCGTTATTTAACTAAATCATGTAAATAATTTAAATTGATCTGTATTTAGTCGAGTGATTCAAGTGCTGAAATCTTAATCCAAACATCTTGGGTTTCAGTTTTTAAAATTTATTAAGGATCATATTTTAAAAAATATATATACCATGTAGAAATTATGTCAAAATGCTCATCAATTGCAAAGTAGCAATCAAATATTTTTAATGTGGGATCAGACTTCATTTGATTTGCGAGCTTGGGCTAGGTTTCACTATCAATGGGCAGAAGTCCTCAATAGGTCAACAACCCTTAAATATTAAAATGGTATTAATATTAATTGCCAATTTCCGACAAATTATTTATTTCCGTCGCTGCAGATGCATACTTATATAATATAATACTTTGATGTGATCCGTAGTTATATTACGAAGGAATACCAAAATTCTGAAGCCCGTATCTATTATATTTCATATAGATATTTCCATTATTAGAGTTGAAGTGTAGTAAATACATCACCGGTAAGGAAAGGTTGATATAAAAAAATTGTTCAAAATAGATACAAATGGCAGAACGCGTTGTTGATGACTGAAGAGAGCCACTGTATATGTGAATCATAAACCTTTGGAGGAGTACAGTCGCGTATTTGCGATCGAATTCCAATGATTCAGAAAGAGCATTATTGCACATTTAGTTTAGAGATTGTGAATGGAAGACCGAGATGGAAAGATTATCTAGCGTACATCATACGATTGTATAAATTGATAACCCAAATTTAGCAACTAATAATAATAACCTAATTTTTTTTATGTTTTTTTTTTCAAAAATTGTATTGTATTTTTGTTGGATCCTGTTATATTTCTAAATACTGATTTTATTGCGTTCCATGGTTAGAATTTGTTTAAATATATACTTTAATTTATCCCGTCGACTTCTCAGTTCAGAAAAATGGCAAAGGTTTCTATAATGTGCTCTCTGAAGCTGTGAGCTTTCGATAATGAAATTTGAATAAAATCGTCGAGATTTCATCGATTCGATTATTTTTTCAATCGAACTCTGGTTGGGCGCCGCTTATATTATTTCTAGCAAAGAAAAATGTTAATGTGACGACAAAGGGAGATCGTATAATTTTAACGCTTCAGCCAATCTCGTTGCGGAAATGAACAACCAGAGCAATGTTGTTCGTTTTTGAAGACTTCTAAATATTCATTATTTTCCTTTCAAGTTTCAAATAACAATGGCATCGCATACATCAGCAAGCGGAGATATCAACGCTAAAATAAATGAAGAGCAAGGAGCACGGGAATAATAAGGGAAAAAAGTATCTATACGCAAATATCAATTCGAGCAGGACAAATTTATTCGAGCTATTTGCATCTGTTGCTCGATGTTTGAAATATTGCCGATCTGCAAAACATTCTGCTTGTCACAATGGGAAACTTTTTGATTAATATTGCCTTTAGGAAATGCTTATTTATGATACAAATATACAAAATAATAAATCATGACCCGGGACCGGCACATTGAGTTTGCATTACTTTGACGCACGAGGAAAACTTGCGGAAATGATAAATCTGCGAAAGGACTTGCGTTTCGGTGCCGACTTGATCACGACATTGTCTTCAGGTCAATATATTGAACCACAAAAAACAAATTTTCTTTCTTTGGTGTTCGATAAATAAATCATCCATGAGTCTCGACTGGATAAGATTTAAGCTGGATGAGATATCACAAACAGACAGAAGCGACAAGTTTGATTTGTTTTCTTATAAAAATTTAATGTACTCGTACAAAAACTATATTAATTATTAAACGTAACATACTTTACTGATTTTTTTTCTTTTTGTCGATCACAACAATAAAATATATTTGGGCATCAAAATTCCTTACCCAAAGATGTTATATTTTGATTTATTTGTTTGTTTTCGCAATTCATTTAAGATTTCAGCTTAGTATTGCAAAACTGTCAAATACAACATCTGCTCTTGATCAAATTCATAAGCCTGTTTCATAAAATAATCACAACGTCTTAATATTGAACCAATGAATAATATTGACCTGTTTCATAAAATAATCACAAATTCTTGCGAGTTTGTAAATGAAAACAAGACTAACCATTATTTTATCATAATAATTCGATCATCTAACAAATGCAACTATTAGAGGATAAAACTTTACAACAAACACGCACAAAAAAATGTTTGAGTGTCTTTATTTGATTTAAGTCTTAAAGAAGATTTCCAATTTCAAATTTTAAATCAGAAGAAATTAGTAATAGTCCGAGAACCATCTTGAAAGAACCACGAATCGGATGACGGAGGAAAAAAAGACAGCAGAAATAAAATTAAAAAAATAATTACACAAGAACCACGACAAGCACATAATCTCACTATATCACGTCAAAAAAATATATATTTTTAAATTTCATTTTTCAAAAGTTAATATCTATTATAATATCGCCTATAATTTCGGATCATTTCAATGCTTTACAACTAATTCGCGAAATGCGCTCAAAGCAATCACTCCATCCAGATTGCGCCCCGATGGATCTGAGACCGCTGCAATCGCAGGCTTGCCCATATAACTACTTTTGTTTACAAGCCAGAGGCTACTGTTTTTGTAGCCAAAAATACTGGATTACTTTTAAATAAATTTTTAATAAAGAATTTGAACCTATTTTTAAAATAATAAACGTCTTGGGGATCACGATTCGTGGAGACGCGCAACATACATATACGCCTTTATCAGCCTAAAATTACGAGGCTAAGATAGCTAAAGGATTTCATGGAGCAGGAATTAGTAATATACTTCCTTTTTCAAAAAATTTTTAGTACCTAAAACTTTAAACGCGTTTTTCTTGAAACGACATTTTTGTATGCGGCGTTTATAGAATTTCACAAAACCAAGCCATCGATTGGATTAAAATTTAATGAGATTTTTATATATATATATATATATATGGCAATGGTTGTTTGCAAAATCAGATCAAAATGTTTATTTTATCTTACGTTTTACATTAAAAATATCCCCAAAAATGTTTTTTTTAAACGAGCGCCATTTTGTTACTCTTAAACAAAAAATATCGATTAATTGCTATATAATATCGACACTAATAAAGATTAAAAATCTTTTTGACTTTTAGTTTCAGGTATGGCTGAATGAAAAAACTGATAAATGCTGCGGACTTGCATCTTTTTTGATATGCCATTTTGATATTTTAAAAACGTTTTAATATATATTGTTTCAATTACGAATTCATTTTTTATTAAAAAGTCACTTATAAAAGATAATCAACTGTAAAATGTGAATATTCACACCACGTCATAAGT
This sequence comes from Stenopsyche tienmushanensis, assembly GCA_008973525.1. Taxonomy (NCBI): domain Eukaryota; kingdom Metazoa; phylum Arthropoda; class Insecta; order Trichoptera; family Stenopsychidae; genus Stenopsyche; species Stenopsyche tienmushanensis. The sequence continues at coordinate 63,336 of WACJ01000358.1, forward strand.
CGAAGCTATGCTGAATGAGCGGAGTCTACGTTACTAAAGTGTGGGCATTCCTTGGATTAGCTTTTCACTTTGGCACAAATTTTCAGTAGTCGATTAAGGTTTTTTGATGTATTTTTTAAACAATATGCTAGACAGCTTTCAATTTTAAAATGGTAAAATTGAAGGTTCATTATTTTTACTCTATTTTTCATCGAAATAGAATTCATTAAGCATATTATTTTATGTGTATGTAAAATTCGTTCGAAATTCGTTTAATCAAAATTTGACCTAAAAACCGAAAATTGGCATTAAATAATGTTGGCTTCGTTTGAATTTGAGCGTACATGGTGCAAACACTTTTCTCTGTAGACTGCAAAAAGAGCGTGTATTCCGCGAAGGGACTATTTCACGATAGTGATTATTTTAGAATATATTGGATAGATGTTGGATAAATAGTCCCTGGTGTAATTAACAGCGTCGAAGAAGAGGAGGTATTATAAGCGGACGTAATTAGCTAAAATTTAATGGGTCAGCATAAGGTCGGGTCCGATAAAGTAGTCCTGTTTGGAAAGTCTCCAAGCAGCGATTGTTATTAACGCTATTTAGTAGTTAAGTTGAACGCGTGATCATTAGATCCCCCAATTATCGCAGTACAGGGGCCATTTTATTCGGACCTAATTAGCTCCATGTTTATTATACAATGCCAATACGGATGGAATGTTAAATTTGGGCCTGGCCGTCCCGTGTTTTCACCAAAATCGAATCCGCCCCCTGACGTGCCACAATCAATTCATACAATTCACACGTGCCGACTTAATTCATTCCCACTACAATTTGCCAAATTATATATTTTAATAAACCTAATTGTTACCCTTTTTGCTGTTAGGCAATGATAAAATACGCCCCCGACTACATGTATTCAATGAAAAACAGTTTTTATTACTACAAGGGCAATACTTTGATAAATGGCATTTATGTATATACACGGTGGAAAATTTTAAACACAATGTACCATTAAAGGGAATAATATTTTTTCCTTAGTAAAATCATATTTCTAATATTATTATCAAAAGGAATTAAAATTTAACGATGAAAAAGTGGAAGGGCAAATTGGGAGCCAATTTCCAATAAATTTATCAATTGTTTGACCCAAATATATATTATGCATCTATCTACGCAAAATAAAACAGAAAAAAAAAATAGTATTGTTGATCAAAAATAATCTGCTATCATTTGACACGATCGTTCTATAAAGTGGTTTCGGCGGATAAAGAAATAATAGATTTACATTTATGTTCTAATTCTTCTAAATATTTCATAATGGATTTGCCTGTTTATTGGAGAGAAAATAAAAGGCTTGATCATAGCTATTATTTTAAAAGATTGGTTTTACAGATGTTTTAAACGTGATGCAGAAATTTATATGAGAAAATAGAATTTCTATTTTAAAATAATATTGTTATTGCAAAATGCACCAGAACATCCATTCGATTTAAAACTTACAAATGCTGCAATATTATTTCAACCACCAAACAGTACGCCTACAATACAGTCCTTCGATCAAGGAATAATTTCAACATTTGAAGTGTATTATATTCTCGAATATTAAAAAAAAATAGATTATATCGATCAAAATTCGAATTTAACAGTTATAATAAAAGCTTGGGAAAAAAAATATTTTGAATCCATTTTAAACACTTGTCACAAAGGCTGTGATCATAAGTAGTCACTATAGAAAATCTTGTACCCATTTTTCGTGGTATTAGCAGAGAGGGATTTAATAATTTAAGCAATTTTTATTTAAATTTAATAAAACTCTTAAAATAAATACACTCAAATTTCTTTTTGTGCGATTTCGAAGTTATGCGGTTTTTTTTAAATAATTTTTGTTTTTTTTTTAAATTTCAAAAAGAGTACATATCGAGATACTTTGGATAAAATAGGAAATAAATCATCAACACTACACACCGAAATTTAAAAAAATATATAATTTGAAACTGTGTAAATCATATTGCATCTGCTATCGCTGAATTACGACCACGCCCTTTATTCTGGTTTAGATTTTTGAAAAAAATTGTTTTTGTTTATTTTTTGCATTTCTCCAATATTTTAAAATTTTATAATACATTATCCAAAGGAATTTCCAAAATTCCAACTACTTGGAGTTTTAGCTATTTTAGTTATGACGATTTTGAGTCATCGAAAATCGCAACGAAAATTATCATACAGCAATGATACAAGATGTCCTTTAAATGTTACCAAAAATGTTATTTTTTAATTATCCTATTTTTTTCTTGTTTTTTTATTAACCCTTTTTATGCGGTTTTGGATATATTTTACAGTTGTTTCAAAGCAATGCGATTTTCAAAACCCATGGAACGCATCTTCATTATTTCTATATAAGTCATAGCTTTTTTTGTGCGATTTTCCGCAGAACACATCTACCGCAGAAAAAAAAGGTTTACGTGTATGTCTAAATTCGTTGCTCACGAAAAGTTGAACATCCCACCATATACACGGAAGGACCTTTTTCCATGTAAACTACTGTTTAGGAGTAGGAATATATATCTTTCGTATAAAACGTTTGTAATTTCATGAAAAATTTACTCCTAATGAAGAAGAAAAAAGGCTTCCGAAAAAAGACTCTCTTCTCTAGGTAACTTTTTATTTAGCATGAAAGAGAGATATCTGACGACGTGAGAAGGACGTCCTCCCGCAGCCAAGGTCAACCACCGATTCCCCGTCTTTCACCTCCTGCGCGTCACCACCCAACCGGCAACAATACACACGCAAGAAACGATCGGTCGGTAACAATATTAATAAAATATGCATATATTTACAATTAATATAAAATAAACGCAAATACATCATTATATTGCCTGTACTTAATTTACTCGAGTTTAATAAGTAAGCTTTATAATTTGATCAATAGCTTATTTTGGCATTTATCTTCAATAGTTAAGTATTCTGAAATGAGATCTAGCGTCAAGGTTCTAAGATGGATTCGAATAATAGAAGTTTGCCATTTAAACTTTTCCATGTTTCTAGACTTTACTCAAACTCTAGATTTATTTAATAATATTAGCGTTGTTTTGCCGCAGGTGTCATGACCGTAGTTTTGATCAAAATTGTTAATTTAACTCCTTGCAAAAAAAGAAAAAGGTCAATTTATTTTGAGGGCAGATAGTTCCAGCAAAACTTGCTTAATTGCTATCGTTAATTTAATTCTTATATACTGATAAAAACTAATTCAGCCAATAATATAGGATTACACTAACAATAAACGAGAAAATTAATTTCAGTGTCACATGAATATATATATTTTAGACGAAGTCGATTTTAAATATTACCTACATTTTAATACGAAAGAATTCTAATAAATCTAAATATTTTAACAAGGCATTTTAATAAAAACATAATTAACATTGCTATTATACAAGGCCGTAACATGTTCCTTTGATGTGTTTAATAAGCATTTATGTTTTTTGTTTAAATATGGTCACTAGCCCTTTTACTTAGTAAATTTGGGCTTAAGGCCGGAGAGCAAGCAATCCCTTCGCTTAACCATCGGATTACCTGCAGGCTATCATATTATAATTAAGTAATATTAAATAAATATTTAAATTTTGCTTATAATTAGTATAAAATTGTAAAGTTGTATATCCATGATTAACAATTTATTTTCTGAACAAAATCACAAAATACCTAATCAAAATAGAGACTAATTTCAGCCAGATTTATTAATACAAACCACGGCGATACATTTCTGATTTAATATAATTTCACCACCTTAAGCTTTTACTATAATGAATTATTATATCTGCTTATTTTTATGGTGTGTAAATAATTACATATTCTTAATATAAAATTAGTGGCAACGCCATAAATATAAACCGTAGGAGGTACGCCTTGTAAAATTAATGGGACATTAAAATAACATCAAATTAATTTCTTTAATGATATTTATATAACTACCAAATAAATATAAAATTTATCAATAAAAGATATCAAATATTATAATTTCGGAGACATGTAAATTATATAGCGTGATATGATTACGGTTAAAAATAATGTGATTTCATAAATGATTTAGACTTAAGATAGCATATTGCTATACATCTGAAAGTAATTATGGTGTATGGATGCATTCTGCATCCAAAGAGATAATAAGATCAATCAAATGCATAAATATACACCAGGGTCATAACTAGAGCGCGGTAAAGCAAGTACCTTATCCAAATATAATTCAAAAAAAATTGAACAGGAACCTCTGTCACAATAAAAAATGTTGAAAATAAGTACTTCTTATTCTCATTACTCTGAATTGTCATTGGTTAAATGGCTGCGTTAGCGCGCGGGTTCGTTATCTCAGAACGTTATGTAACCGGGCGGATAGGATGAGGTGGACGGACGTCGACAAAAAGACAGTTTTGATAACCTCTTTATTTAACACGAGAGAAAGATCTAGCCGCGGGAAGGACGCCCTCCCGCAGTCAAGGCTATCCGACGACTCCTCCCGACTCCCGCTTCCTACGCGTCATCACGCAACCGGCAACGGTGTACACACAAGCGATCCTTTTGTTTTTACAGATGCAATTTGCTCGCAGCGCCACAGGAGATGGCGCTGTTAAAATTAACACATTACACATAAAAAAATACGGAAGATGTCGCTGTTAATTTAATCAACAGCGCTATTGCATGGGGATGATACTTTTTCCATTCTATAGATACAATGCTGGATGGTTTTTGACACACCGCTTCCATTAAAAAAAACTGCACTGCATATGAGCGAGTTTCCGTTATTTTTTGATTGATAAAAAAATTAATCAATAATGTTCAATTTGTTTTACCTTTTTTTGTTGAGGAGGGGGAGGTGCGCAATTTAGTTTATTGCCACGGGCGCATCATACCCTAGTTACGACTCTGATGTACACTGTAATATGTGATGAATCTTGGCCGACTTCGACTCGAGCCTCAGGTTGTCTTCGTCGTTGCGACAGTTACCGATTGCCGCGTTGTTTGACTACAGAAATTGCACCGTGGGGTTATTTGGAGCACGGAGCGCTTCACATCATTAATTTCGATGATAATATCAATGTCGATGAATGACAGATATCCGCTTTTAAAGGCGATGCAGTTCTTTATTTTCGATGCTAAAAAAAAAGTTCAAAATACAGAAAAGGAAAACAAATAAAATATTCTTTTTTTTGTTTATTATTTATTAACATTTTCGATTATAGCCGATTATCATAAGAAATAAGGCCCATCTATAAGGTGGAAATAAATAAGTGAACCAAAAGGCAAACGCTCGGCCTTCAAATTTTCAAATATGATATATTATAGTAATATACTTGAAAATGAGAAAGTATTTAGTAGGCTTTTATAATTCGAAAATTCTCCCGAGCCAAAATATTGTTAGTGATTTGCATATCCTGGATATAAAATAATATTGGTTATTCAAAGTGTTATTAAGTTTTTTTTTTTCAAATATGTGCTGAAAACTATGTAGGTATATCGCAGATTTTGCCCACCAAGCCGCATGATTTTTCCATATACACTCGATCCTATTTTTGCACAAGGGACACGTTCCAAAGATTGCCCTTGCAAAAATAGAGGTTTCCATATAAAACATAAAATTTAAACTAAAAATATTTTTTTATATTTTGAATGTATATAAAAATTTTAGTAATGACACATCATTTATTTGAACTACAACATATTATATAATCCATGATGCAATATATATATATATGTGTTTATATTATGCGTATTAAGGTGTAACGTTGAGGCGGAGGCGCTTTTGGGGGCAGAGTCCCCGGGTGGCTCCCCACCCCCACGTGCGCACGGGTCCGTTCTCCTTTCGGGTCGTGATGTTGCTGAACGAATGGATGGAAATAGACAGGCGTCGAATAGAAAGACTGTCTTCTCTAAATAACTATGTATTCTACGAGAGAGAGAGATCTGGCTGCAGGAAGGACATCCTCCCGCAGCCAAGGTTAACTGACGACTCCCCCAACTCCCGCCCCCTGCGCGTCACTCCTCAACCGGCAACGGTGCATGCGCAGAAGTGATCGGTTGGTGTGCAGGTGCAATGTCTCCGCAGAGCCACAAGAGATGGTGCTGTTAAAATAATACATTGCACTTGAAGGGAGATCGCCCACGCTACAAAAGCAAAAAACAAATGTATTTATTTTAATAACCGTGTTATTTCAAAACCGTACTAAAGGAGGATCGAGTGTGCTCAACAATTGTGAGCTCTCAACAAGGAAAAATAAAACGTCTTTTAAATTTACATTCAGATTTAGCAAAATCCCTCTTGTAAAATATAACATGCATTAAAAATTAAAATAAAAACCTGTATATTTTAGTAATTTTCCCCGCGATTCAGTCTCCTGGCACAGATATGGTAATAGAAATTCGCGCTCGCAATGATTCCCTCTATTTTTCCACATTCCCGAATCTTCCTCCGCCAAAAGCACAATTTGTATGCAGGATTTCATTATGAATTCAACTCACTGAAGCGCATTCTGTTTTTTTGTTTCAAACGAAAAATAAACGGGTTACTTGAAGTGCGAAAACCTTCCGGTTTTGCATACATAATATGATGTACGCACATATATCAAGGCGGACCCCGACGGACGCACTAAAAAAATATCAAGGAACCTTCGAGCAAAAAATTTTATAAATTATTTTTTCATCAAAAAAAAGACACGTACTCGGAGGCAGGTAACAATGAATAACTTTAGGTCACACCACATCACCGCAGAGATTTCCACCTTCTATCCATCTTATAGCAGACCACAACCACATGGAATGCGGCGTGAGATACCTAAGAGAACAAAAGACCCCTGAGGTCCCAAACTGGCCTTAAGGATTGACCCATCTTGCGGCCTGCGACCTACAATATGTATGTAAGGTCTTTGTTTTTATCGAACAAATAACTTGTGTGGTAAAAAAAATATCCCTCTAAGAAGCGTTTCCACGTAGATACAAAATTGCGCCCGAAAAGATAATTCCTTCCCGTTTCTAATTAGAGTTTATTCTAAGAATATTTTTCCATGAACATGACAATTTTTTAAACAAAAATATTTCAGTATTTTTAAGGGATGAAAATTATCCTTTCGACATTTTTAATAATTGCGATAGCGCAATGCTTTCAAGTAGAAATCCTACCCCCGTCGCCTTATTTAGTTTGTATCGCATTAAATAATACATTTAGCAAATATCAAATTTTTCGCACGCAGATATGAGCAAATTCGGCCGATAATGCCACGAACAAGGGTTGAATATATCCATCCTGCGACGCTAAAAGCACTCTACAAAAGGCTACTTAAACGCCAAAATAGTAAAACTAACATTCTGTTACTACAAACATGAAAGCTTATATGGAAAAGAAAACTCGATTGTTAAAACGCCGACGTTTTTCCATTAGGAACTCTAAACATGTATTCATAGAAAGAGCGCTCCTTTCAGAGATAAAATCTTATCGGGTATGTTTTTGGAAAAATCTCGCAAATAACTGCAAATGTATACTATCAATTATTTATGAGCGACCTTCATCTGATTTTATAGAGACGCACGCGAATAAATATATCATTTGCTTTAATTTTCATACATGTGTACAACATGGTAAAATCGTCCCATTATCAAAAGATTTTGACTCGAAACAACTATAGAAACTTTACAAAAGCGATGTTTTATTTATTATTTTTAAAAAAGTCTTCATCAATAATCGCTTGAACACTCCAATTATGATTGAATCAATATTATGGAAGATTTTAAATAGGATTTCAATCAGATTTTTCTTATTCCTTATTTCCTTTAAACCCTCTATTTCCTTGTTATTTTTTAAAACTCCATCAGAAAAATAGTAAATCATTACATTTATAAGAGTAATAATGAACTATTCCTTCAATACACTCAAACTTCTTTTTGTGCGATTTCGAAGTTATGCGGTTTTTTTAAAACAATCGCTATTTTGTGTTTTTTTTTTGAGTTAGGGACTATAGTGACATCTTTACTAATTATGAATTATATTGTTGAAAAGAGAAAATCTACACGGAATAATGATGACATTGACACTGGGTATACTATTACTTCCGAAAACGAGAGCGATTTTAAGTCATATCTAAAATCGCAACGAAAATGATCATACAGCGATGATACTTTGTAATTAAAATAATTGGTATTTCTTTAGTGGATGTCTGGCATTTGAGATGCCAGTTGTCAAACATCCTTAAAATTTTACCAATGATGCAAGACGATCTTTAAATTTTACTAAAAATGTTATTTTTTAATTGCCTTATTGTTTTCCTGTTTTTTATTACCTTTTTTTGTGCGATTTTGGATATATTTTATATAGCTGTTTCAAAGTTATGCGGTTTATAAAATCCATGGAACGTATCTTCACTTTTTCTATGTAAGTCATATATTTTTTTGTACGATTTCTTTTTGGGCGATTTTCCGTGGAACGCATCTACGCACAAAAAAAATGGAATGGCGTATAATTCATTATTTTTTTTTCTAAAGAAATACAAAAACAAAGATGAGGTCAAATATAGATTTTTAGAATATTTTCGTTCAAAACCCGTGATAAAATATCACGGGTTTTGTGACACATGACAGAGACATTTAAATGCTACCAAATGGATGGAAAAAATCTATATCTAATCTAGAAATTACATTTTGTAATAATATGTCAAAAATAAAAAAAAACATGAGCATTCAAATCTTTCATTTAAAAAACAAAAATATTTTTGGGTATTATTTACAATCACCTCCACAACAAATTGTGAAATCAAGAACAAAGATACATCTGTCGAAATTATGTGATAAAAACAGTTATAATAGTTCGAAAAAAGCGTAGTCTCAACTTTTTGCGATCCTATGTCGAGTCTGGCTCGACATTTTGTTTCTACATTTTTTTTATCCACTCGGATTTAAAATCATGTATTTTTATTTTGTGTATCGTATTAAGGACAGTATTTGGAAAGGAATGTTGGTTTTTATGATCCTTCATAGTGTTTCGCCTATCTGCTAGAGATACAAATGAAAGGGTTTGTTTTTAAAAAATAAAACTTTTCAATGCCACGCGTAAGATTACAAATATCACTCTCACCACAAAAATTTTATTGCATAAAATAAAATTTGTATGAATATTTTTGATACAAATATACTTCTAAATATGACAAAAAATGTTTCCCAATCTCTTAAGTCGTCTTATCTTTGTTAAAAGTGCTTAATAGCTTATCAGACGATAGCAATTTCAATTAAGAATACCTAAATTTATATAAGAATACCTAAACAATACACAAAAAATCGATTCATTTGCTCCTACTTTACAAGGAAATGATAATCGGACAAAGACTCATTCAACAAACAGCGACAAACAGGAAGCAATTAAATAAATAAACACTGTCGATAGCACAAAATATTTGGTCATTTCTTTGGGCAAATTTGGGCAAACGGCTTATACAATCGTACGATGTATGCGGGGAAGCTCTCCGTCTCTGTCTCCCAAACTGCGCTAAGTTTTCTCTCTGTCTCTGTCTGTCTCCGAGCACAATGTACATGAGTGCTCTTTCGAATAAGTGGAGGGGGGGGTCCCAGACCCTGGGATAATACTCTTTTATGGGTTAAAATTACTGATTTTTCACTTAAAATGAGCGTGCAATCATGCAATGAAGTCAACAATATTTTCACATGCTGCCTATTTATTTATGAATTGAACAAGTTTGCATATAATCTCATGCATATTTTCAAATCGCTGTTAATATTTGCTCGTATGCTGCCGTTCATTTGACATGCAAATCAATCGTTTATCATTTTTAATTGACATTCCTCGACGTTTCAACGCGAAAATTTCCAATCGCGTTTAATTTCCGAATTGTGCTTACCGCCCGTTTTACACTTTTATACTTTGCTAATTGATTCAAATTTAATTATCCAGCACTGCATATAATCGCATTAAGCATGGGAAATGAGCGCGCTCCATATGATTTCGGAAAAAGCACTTCAACGCCGGATTTATAGCGGGCGGCTAAAATGTTTTTATTGTTGATTTAAATTAACCAAAACAAGTTGTTATAGGAAGTTATCCATTAGAGGACTATAAAAGTGGCGTTTAGCGAGCGCAATATTGCCCAAATGTCGGCTTAAATTATTATTTCGCACATTTTCGTGCTAAACTTCATGGCACTTTTTCAGCCCAAATAGCCGAAGAGACGTGCCGTGTTGAACAATAATAGTTTGAAGGGAATAATTCACATCTGCGGCGTTAACCACTATTTTATATTACGTTTTATATTTGTCTTTATTAAATTTGACACGTAAAGTATGTGCTTTACGGTTAAAAATGTTTCAACTTAATGACCTAAAATGAACGGCTAAAATGAAATATTAGATTTTCAGCATTAAATGGGTTATTTCGTCAGGTTTTCAGAAAGGATATATTTCAAAAGAACATGTATTAGTAATTTAAAATAAAGGCTCAATTAAATTTGAAAGAAGTATGACCATGATCAGTAATCAATGTGCGTATCTAGACTCACTCGTTAGCCATATCTTATAATCATATGGTTATATTTCTGTACAACATCAACATAATAAAACTTTTCAAATGTGAAATTTTAAATTTAAATCTAATAAATATTTTGTTTTAAAATCTATTTAATTGGTTGTTTAATTGGTTAAAAATACTATAAAGCCGATGATTTTTTTATTTTATTTTGAATTTATTTTATTGTTATTTATTATTTTATCTCAAAGATAGCTTCAGCCATATTTGAGAAACAGACTCATTTTCATTATTTTCATGCAACCTCGCAGTCACATCTGATTTTTTAAGTCATAAATTAAAAAAAAAAAAAAACAAACAAAAAGTCTCTAAATATAGAGACAATTAAAGAATATAGTTGTTCGATTAATTTCAATAGCCAAAGTAGTGAAATATTGCATAAAACCTTTCTCAATCGTGATCGATCATTGACTGACTTGAGAAATTTCAAGTTTTTTTGTGTAACTATTTAATATTACTAAAAATGTACAAATGAGCAGGCTAAACAAAAAATAAACAAATGTCTACTGTAACGTGCAAAGAAATCCTGGGAGAATTGTAAAACTATCAGATTCGGATTTTCTACTTATAAGAAGAGATTACTGCAAAGGAGTAGTGATATTCGGACGATGACGCCATTTACAACCTCTCATGTGGTGTCATCACATCAGCAGCGAATTATCAGAACAGCTTCCAACTATCAAAGTAGCTTAATTATCAAAATGACTGCCAAAGCAATCGCTAGGATATTGCGACGCAAGTTAAGATATTACGCCGGGAAGAAAGGTAGTACGAGTATGCAGAGTAATTAAACAGACCTCGACGAAGAAGGGCTTCTTCGACCAACAGAGTTGACTAGCAGACTTCGACGACATCCATGGGAAATGGAGACAACGGACAATGAAGCCAGAATCAACACATGAATGTGGGAAAATCATCTTCAGCTGGCGGCAGAAAAAACTGAGGTAATGATCTGCAGTTGAAGAAGAAGACCGAAGGCCAAAAAGCTTGCTGTGAACGGTCACGAGGTTAAATACAGCAAATTGCTGAAATATTTCGGAATCTTCTTGGACAACAAGCTGACCCTCAGAAAACATATTGAAGCAGCTGCGCAGAAGGCGCAGAAGGTGGCCAGTGAGCTAGGATAGCTCATACCCAATATTGGAGGGCCAAAGCCATGAAGAAGACGTACCATCTGTACGGAGCCCCGATATGGCATGAGTCGCTCAGACACGAAGGTTACATAAAGAAGATGGCCAGTATCCAACGGCAGGGAGCGCTCCGAGTCACCGGAGCATACAGAACTGTATCAACGGAGATGGGATCAGTTCAGCAAAAGGAGATGGATCTACGGACTTATTACGATCATAAGTCGGTGGAGGGCCCGGAAATACGGTGAAAGGACCTACCACTTGATTCAGGTGCTCACTGGGCATGGATGCTTCGGGGCGTACCTGAAGCTGATTGGCAAAGAACCATCTGCAACGTGCCACCATTGCCAAGTGGAGGTCGATGATGCAAAGCACACCATCAGTAGCTGTGAGTCTTGGGCACTCCAGAGAAAACTGCTGAAACAAGCACTCGGGGTAGCTGAGCTCAACGTCGATAATATGGTCCATAGAATCATGGCAAACAAGAAGAACTGGGATCTTTGGCACGATTGTGTTGAAGAAAATCTGAACGCCAAAGAGGGCAGTGAAGAAAAAGGCGCAGAGCACCTCTCCAACAATATAATAGGGCCAATTACCCAAGGCCAGACTACCTTTACCCCTGACGCAGTGTGGAAAAAAATACCAGGGCAGAAAAAGACAAGGGAGGGGTTTAGTCAGTAAGAAGAATCAAGAAGAAGAAAGAACAATCTGACACTATCCTGGGATCAAACCCAGAATGTCTCAAGTAAGATTCTCTCCAACAGGGAAAAAATTGCGCGTCACCATTCACCGTTGCCGGTTGAATGGTGACGCGCAAGAAGTGGGAATCGAGAGGAGTCGTCGATTGGCCTTGGCTGCGGGAGGATGTCCTTCTTGCAGCCAGACCTCTCTCTTTCTGGTGCTGAATAAAAAGTTACCTAAGTAAAAAGTGTCATTGATCACATTATCATGGATGATTGATATTAATGGAACCAATTAAAATTCAAGCATAATATCTATAATTTAAGGTAGACTTGTAAAAAATTGTTCAAAAAAAATATATTAATAAGACAGCCATTCAAGTAAAATAATCTAATGGTTAAACACTTAAAATATCATAAGCACCCATATGAATCACTTGTTATTTTGAAATATCTTAATTTAGTAAAAAAATAAGAGAGATTAAAGCATTCATAAACCGAAGAAATAACTGTGAAAAGGCACATGAAGAAAATGCGGTCTGTAAAGTTTGCGTGTTCAGGTGAACACCTCAGTTGCCATTAGACTAACAATGTGTGTTTATTTTATCGAAAATATTTATTATCTCACAAAACAAAACTGTATCTTCATCTCATAAAACTCCACAGATTTTACTTGAAATATTTCCGTAGAAGTCGTCGTAACATCGTGTATTCTTAACGAGTATAATCTATGTTTTGCTTTTATTAACACCCATCAATTGATACATTGTTAATATCACAACATAATTAATATTCGGTTTCTGCAATAATAAGTTGCTATTTTGTACATTCATTTTCTAATTCTAGACTATTGATTGACCGATTAAATGACTGTTTACTGTGAACTGTGAAAAATAAAATCATACGTGTTTTTAATCAGGACCAACAAAGGACTAGTATTTTTTTTACTTATAATAACTGCCCGTTCTTATCTCTTAATTAACACTTTTATATTCAAGCGACGTGAAATTTTAAAGTAAATGAGCTATGGTCTTTGAATTTACGAAAAAAACAGTATTCAATAAGTAAAATATGTAGTGTAGCACCCTTATTTTTTTAATATGCGGTGTCGATTTAATTCACTATGATAACATTCAAATGCTTGCGTTCGGTATTTAGATAGGGTTAATTATATATTACATACATAAATTCCAGAATAATGATCATTACGCCATGTCGATCCCAAAATCCCGTAGGAATAACCAGGTTAATGAGTTTGGAAGCTAAGGCTCAATATCAAAACTAAGCTTTTATAAACGTTGTATTTTAAAATATAATGCATAAATTCATAGAATTGTCGAAGTATGAATAAAAATTGACTCAAATATATTATTTTTAAGACATAATTTAGTATAAATACACAAGAAAAATAATGAATGCAAATAAATAAATTCAATTTAAAAGCATAACATAGTAAAAGATTTAACATTCAGCGATGTATATGTTTGATGAAGATATGATGAATGAGATTTCATTATCTTGATTCAATTTGCGATGATGTATTTTAGCCAAACTAAATTTAGGTATTTTTTAAATTCGGCTGAAATATAAAATTTAAGTGAATTTACATGTAATTTGTTGAAAACCAAAGACAAATAATTCTTTGAATTATATTTGTATTATATATGCCTGATATAGGAGTTATTTTACCTTAAATATTTAATAAAAGATAATATTATTAGTAGTACCTGAATAAAAGTGTTAATTTTAAATTAATTGTGTGTCCTTCGGCAAGGCTGTATCTACTGTGGGAGATATCAAAGGGTGTTTCGGAGGGATTTTCGGGGAGATTTAAAATAATCCCTTAAAACCCACGCGTTTGAATACACGCTGTGCTTTTAGTGACCGATCACGTCCCTTCGGTTGGGTTTAATTAATTTTCTTGTATTGAGTGAAGTAAGAAAAACGGCATCGAGGGCCATATATGTCGAAAGCAGAAGAAGCAAAAACAACACCGAATCAGTTGGTCCCCATCGAGGCGGATCCGTTTATTTTCATTCTATCGGGTCGATAGGTGGGTTTTAAATCAGACCCAAGAGCCTCTTAACGGCAAGCGAAATCGAACATAAAACCCAAAATAAATAAATAGAACGGCCATTTTCAATATCTGCAGCTTTTTTTGGACCAACTTTTGGCTTTTTATTGCGCACTTTCCGCCGGCGCGGGGATTTAAAACAAAGTCGTATATCACATTGTAGATAATCTCTTTTCGGCAATAAGCTTCCATTTCTTTATAAGCCGATGATCGTTTCAAAACCCAAGTATGTACTCATTGTTTGAATTTAAATTTTCACTGCAATATTTTACGTTCAGAATCCAAACTATGACATTTCTCAAGTCATAGTTATACCCTCGATCCTCATATAACATCTTATAATAATCTAAATCCGTTCTATACGAGATTTTAAATCTATACAAAAATACAGTAAGTAAAATATATTATCATATTTATTCGCATAGGAACAAGATGAGAACGAAAAAATACAGCTATTGGCTTCAGGTCTTTATTATTTCAATAAGGTAATACTATAAAAACAAATGACGCAGAAAGATCAAATCAGACGCGGCTAAGACAATCGGTCGGACCCAAAACCCAACTAGAAACACTTTCAAAACTTACTCAGGACTAAGATTAAAAATTGTCTTACTGTGGCTGTTCTCACTTCTTTTACACGCAATATTTCTTAATATTTTCTAGATTGTTTTCAAAGCCATTGTCATTATCTCGTATGAATCTTTAGCTTTTTCTAGAACTGTTCTCCAATGAGCAGCACATATATAGTTTTACAGTGTGGAGTTAGTTAAGTTTCACCACTTGTATGTTAGATTTACCCTTTAGACACGTTTGCACGGAAACATCCATCTTCTATTTTTGCTCGTACTTTTCCAATATTTTTTTCTTTCTTTATGTTACAACTTCTTGACTTTCAAGCAAGACTAGCAAAGCAATCATTGAATGGTCTTTCTTGGTATTCAGAAGTAAGTTAATCGATAATTTGTAGAAGTTGTGGATAAATTCTCGATTCAAAGGCATGTTTTGAAATGAAACTTGTATAAGTGAAGAAGGTGAATCGGATTGAACGTCACAAAAAAAGAAACACTTTTCCATCTCCGACTTCAATAGAGAGGAAAAAGAGGGAATATATTTATATTTATAGTCTCTCAGTTTTATAAGCTAGTGATTCTTAAACTTATGTAGTCCGCGGACTCTCTCTTTAACCATTTTTTCGCGGATCCCCTCTCAACATTTTACTCCTTTCTTGAGTCTTAATTTTTCAAACTAACAAATATTTCATGGGCAAATATTGGTCAAAATTTTCTTATAATGTTTTTAGTAAATAATTCCACGAAAATATCTATTTCAAAAAAAAAATGTTTTTTTTTATATTTTCGCGGACCCCAGTGTATGTGTCTATACTTAGCATAAGTAATCATAAATGTATAAACGGACTCGCGCTAGCGCACGGGTCCGTTCTTCTATCGGGCTGTGATATTGCTGGACGAATGGACGAATAGAAAGACTCTCTTCTCTAAATAATTATTTATTCCACACGAGAGAGAGATCTGGCTGCAGGAGGGACGACTTCTCGCAGCCAAGGCTAACCGATGATTCATCCGACTCCCGCCTCCTGCGCGTCACTACCCAACCGGCAACGGTGCACGCGCAAGAAGCGATCGGTCGATATACAGGTGCAATGTCTCCGCAGGGCCACAAGAGATGGCGCTCTTAAAATAACACATTGCACCTGAAGAAAGATGAAAGATGTCGCTGTTAATAGCACTATTACGTAGGGATGGTAAATCTCCCACGCTAGTTTCAATATATTTTCAAAAGTAATATACATTTATTTCTTTAATTTTTCTCAAAAATATTGTTAATTATACCTAAAAACATTTTATTAAATTTAAGGAAATGACAATTTCCTAAAAATGAAAACGTAAAGACCCAAATCGAATGAAATCCGAAGCGAAAAGCGGGCAAATATTTATTTATATTAACAACCAATTTATTTACGGCAAACGTATTTCCATCAACGATACAATTTACAGTTTGATACGATTATTTTATTTATAAAAGTATTCAAATTTATAAAAAAAAACTTAAAGGAAATTTTGTTTGAAGTTTTTTCTATTGAAAATAAACATCAGCGGCGAAGAAAAAAAATATCAAAAATAAAAGTTAAGTTGAGGAATTGATTTAAATACTTTAAATAATTGAGTTTTAAGATTATAATTTTTATACGAATATTGGATTTGAAAAAATCCCTCAATGGCAATTTGGGTGTTGTTGCTTCTATTTGTGTTGGAGTGATATCTTATTGGGTGACGCGCTCGGCCCATTTGGCTCTTTGCTGGATAATTTTTATCATTTTTATGGTAAGATCGGATCTTTCGGGCTCGTGTTTGTAATACATTGGTAACGTGAAGAAGTCAAAAAAAAGCAAGGATGTCCGGAAAGAGGTCGTAGATAACAACAGAGCTCGCTCTACGTTATTCCTATGTGTTTTGAGGTGACATTCTGGCGATTAAATGGCGAAATAAAAATGCAAAACGGTGTTTGCGGCTGACAATCCAAAACAATAAACCAACTCTCTTTGGTTAGTATTACCAACACTTCACCGCAGATAATATTTCCTCGGAGGGTTTCGGCCACGATTTAAAGGAGCTCGTATTTTCAGACTTGAATATTATTTATAAGCCGCGTCTTCGATTTTAGCGCAGTGCTCGCTATTAAAATATCTTTTTGAGTTTTAAAGTCTCTTTGCTATGAAATCGAGAAGAAAACTAAGAGAGTAGACAACGAAGGAAACTTTCCTAATGAAAAAAGTATAAGTTCGAACCCAATCAAGTACTTGAAATAAATTAAAACCGTTCCGGGAAAAGTACCATATATTTGTTCTTATTATATTTATTTATTTATTAATTCTATTTATTTCAAATAAAACAATAAAGATACGATCGAAATATTGCAATTGAAAAGATATTCGTTCCAAGTAAAGCTCTTTGCCAAGTGCAATACAAAGTTGCCCCGCATTGTGAGCCATGTCGTCAATGCAGGAAGTATCTCATTTTTCAGTAAAGAGTTTCAATTCCACACATCCGGTATTTGCTTTTCACTCAAGAATTTCCGGTTTTATTGATGCAAAACTTTCATTTTGAAAGGTCTCGAAAGTTTCTGCCGCCGAAACGACCTCACTCATTTTATTCCATTTCCTGTAATATCGAAAATCTTACAGCAGATTTGCTATTCCTACTAGCAAAAGTCAAAAAGTTCAACCCGGTTAGTTTATTTGCACATTATGAAGTCTAGCAACTTTATGTTTGCGTTGCGAAACTACTTTAATCAGTCATATTTTTCTTAAAATTATTTAATACTAGCTGGTACCCAGCGCATTGCCGCCACAGAAGTAATAATTCTAAAAATATGGTTCGTTGGTTTTATTATAAATATGAACAAACATTGATTTTTATATATAAGATCTACTGTAAGTTTATTGTACTATACTTATACTATTTTAGAAAGTGCAAACAATAAGTTGGCAAAAGTTTTATTGCAATCGAATTAACGGTGTGGTAGCGCATTAAATACATACAAACAAACATTATTTTTTATATATTAAACTATGCTTATATTATTCACAAAAATTTTAACAATAAGTAGACGAAGTTTTATTGCAATTCAATGAACGGTAAGTATATCATAGGAATATAACCTTAAAACTAAATACTTGTATCAGTAGTCCGAAACTCGGACCGGTTGGACACGGAAACCTTGTAGCCACTTCAATTTAAGAGCATTTTTATATAAGTTTTGAAATTTCATCTTTAAATCACCAAAACATTTAAATAAGTAATTTAATAAGTTGTAGCGCGTAATAACTGTTTTTTTAAATTTTGCAATATATTTTTGGTCTTAGCAAATCATTATTTTATGTAATTATAACACATAAAATGTGCGAACAAATGAGAAATATCAACAACGAAATATTAACTATTTTGAACTTAATTTTGTTTTCAAAAGCTCTTTCAATTATACCCTTTCCAACGAGGAGACGAGAAACTTGAAGAGTTTATATTATAGAAGTTTTTATTAAATTTATTTATAAAATTTGTTCAAATTGGCTAAATTTGCTTCGCATGCATGCACGACAATATTTTATTATTTCAACTGTAGTTGCCTAAAGTAGCATTTCCTCTATTATTTTTGCAAATTCCATGATAGTTCTTTCAATTAGGATTTCTTTTATGGGCACCTCTACTGTATAAATTATTTCTTTTATATGTCCCTAGATAAAGAAATCCAGTATTGTCAAGCTTGAAGGCCTTGCGAGCCATGGAATAAGGCACGTCCTCAGACAAAGAAATCCATTGGTGTCAGGTGTGAATACCGTGCGAGCCACGGAATAGGGCACGTCCCCAGGCGAAGAAATCTGATGGTGTCAGGGGTGGAGACCACGTGAGCCAGGTAATAAGGCACGTTTATCCAGCTGATTTTTCTTATCAAATAAATAAACTGTTGCGTGAGGGCAATCGACTACCTCGGACTGCACCCTGGCTTACGGTTGCTTTAGATCAGATGGTATGTGGGTTCAAACATCACTAAATTGGCGGGAGTCCAGAAATTAAAAAAAAAACATCAAGTTGGTTAGAGATATAAAGATTGCTGGTCTTTCTCCATTATGCTTATCTAGATATTCGGAAACGTTTTATGTCGAACCAACATCTGCTCTAAAGGCGTTGATCCACAACTCCCCACCCCCCTTGCAGAACTTTTTCATGTGCCAAAAAGAAGGACTGTGATCTAGGCATCTAGGATTTGTGCGAACTATGGCAACTTTGCTACATTTTTTTTATTTCACTTATTATACAGGTTTGGGCTTAAATCAAAATGTTCGTAAAAAATCTTATCGTAACAACAAATTTAGGAAATCGTTAGCATTAATTAAGACGTTAATTATGCCCTGGATGGGCTTCAAAGATTGTTCAACACCACCACAATAATTCAACATATTGGCATGCCTTTCGCTACAGGCAGGTGCTCCTCCAGAACAAGGCGGAGTACCATGTTCGAGACCCCATCCTGCGCTAAACAATATAATATCCCGCTAGCGCTACACTAATACTCGTTCACTGCCGACATAAAAATCATACCAACCCGATCTATACAGCTGTCAGCAGTTTATCCCACTTCTGACACCAGTGAAAACTAGCCATTTTTTAAAATTGGTCTCGAATCCCAATAGCGAGTGAAAGAATCATTATCCTCTTCGCATAGTTTAGGCTCTATTTTAGGTTCCTTTTGATATCCTAGGATAGGGTGAGATGTTATCGCCGATAGATGATAAAAAAACATAGCTGATATAACTTGATTTTAAAACATAATTAATAAATTGTATCAAATCTTTAGATTTGATTGAATTATTTCCTTCCAATTTTTCTCTTATATTATAACAAAGTGCATTATCATCCCTGTCATTTTTGGCAATACCTCTTTAATGTAACAATAATTTAATTAACAAAAAAGCCATCAGTTATGAAGCTCTAAAAAATAATATATCTTATTGATTTCGTAAAAATATTCTATTTCGTATATCAATTTTCATTTATATTTCATTCATAGACTAAACACAAATTTGCCTTTATCTTAAAATTTTCTTATATAATATTAAGTCTTCACTTGAAAAGCAAATTATTGAATTGTAATGAAGAGACGTTGTATATATACTTTAATAACAGTTAATAGATAATGAAATATATAATAATGGATATTATATAATAGCAGTAACAATGAAATAATAATAACAAAACAATTGTGTAAAATTACTTTTATAAATACGCGTTTTTGTTCCCAGCAACATATAATATATGAATATATATTAAAATATGATAATATTTATATCATACCTATTTTTGAATGAATATATTCTAAGTAAGGTCAATTTTGTTATATACACAAAAAAAAACAAAATGTATATTATATTTTTTTTCTTTCTTTTAAACGAAGCCTGTTTTATACAGGAAGTTTTAACATTGTTAAATATTTAAATTTTAATTACATAACTTTTCAAAAGATCTTAGAAAACTTCCCTAGATTTTTTTTTTAATAAATATTGCCTTTATCTGACAACGGATATGACACTTAACACGCAAAAAATTAAAGAAAACTTATTTCAAGTATTATTTATGTTTTCATTCGTTTTTATTGTGCAATGTCGTAACCATTTTATGATTTTAATATATAATAACATCAAACTCGTTACTTAATAATTTAATCCATATGCTATTGTAGCGTGGGCGATTTACCATCCCCACGTATAGCGCTGTTAACAGCGACATCTTCCATCTCTTTTCAGGTGCAATGTGTTATTTTAACTGCGCCATCTCTTGTGGCCCTACGGAGACATTGCACCTGCATACCAACCGATCGCTTTTTGTGCGTGCACCATTGCCGGTTGGCTAATTAGCCTTAGCTGCGAGAGGTCGTCCCTCTTGCAGCCAGATCTCAATATATGTAGTGTGGAATAAATAGTTATATAGCGAAGAGAGTCTTTCCATTCGACGCCCGACTATTCCCATCCATTCGTCCAGCAACATCATGGCCCGATATAAGAACGGACCCGTGTGATAGCGCGGCCATCCCAACGAGCACGTGGGGGCGGGGTTCTAGTTTGATTTAATTGCAGTGTACTTCCAAATATCCGGATGCGGATTATCCGTGCACGAAAAATATTATTTTTTTTCTTATATGATTATGGGACGCATACAAAAAACAAACATAATAAAAAAAATGTTGTGATACCTGGATAATGAGGCAACTCTCGAACAGTTCATTCAACTGTTCAACAACTACTAAAACAAATGTCTTAATTAAATAAAAAGAAACTTTTGGTGATTGGGAAAGCAAAGAAATCTCGATCTTTTAAGGGAACTGAAATAAAAAACCTTCCTGTCGATTATAATAGCCAGAAAGGGACATAAAAGGACAGGGAGATTTTTTAAAATTGGCTTAAAATTAAATGGATTTAAGAGATGCACGTTTTTTTTATTAAAATAAAGGGTTACCACAAAAATCAGTATTATTATTAAATAATGCTCCTTCTCATTCGAACGAAATGATACTGAAAATAAGCGATAGAGTAATGGTTGCATTATTTTGACCCCTAGTGTTATATCTTTGATCCAGCCCATGGACCAAGGTGTTATTGCATCACTGTAGCATTGGAAAACGTAAAACGAGAGCACTTGCGGGTATAAATACCCGGATCGCGCCCCGCTCCCACGTGCTTGGCGAGATGGCCGCGATCGCACGCGGGTCCGTTCTGCTTTCGGATCGTTGTGTAGCCAATTAGTGGGATAAATGTGGACGGGCAACGAATAGAAAGACTCTCGTTTTAGATAACGTCTTTATTAATCATGAGAGAGATCTAGCCGCGGGAAGAACGTCTTTCTGTGTACAAGGTTATCCGATGACCCTCACGACTTCTGCTTCTTCTTCTGAGAGTGACACTTTAAGTGAAGATACATTAGTCATAAAATGGCGATGAATTATATTGAAACATCACTAGACTACGCTGAACAAAATTAATTTGAATATAATGATAAAAGCTTTAAGAAAGATTCGAAATGATATTATAAATTAGCCCGGATAATTAAGAGCCTACTGTGTATGAATAGTTTTCTAAATTAAGTCTTAAAAATATATTTATTAAATTCATAAAATATAGAAATGATAAAATTGCAAGGAAGAAAGTACATCTTGGATATAATCAGATTACTATAAAATGGAAATTTGAATTGTTTAAAAATACATATTGTAAGATGGGCGCTTTTGAAACCCACGTCACAACCCCATTTTATACAACATAAAGGGATGTTTTATAGATGATAAATCACAGACGAAACACAAAAACAGTCAAAATGACAACATCCGCAATTCTAGTGTTAATGCCACCCAAGATAATATAAAATTTACGACGTTATCGTAAAATTTAACACAAAAATAAATAAAGAAATTTCGCCCAACTATACATGTTCATGCATCGAAGCATAAAGGTAATCAGCATCCGTTGCAGAAGCAAAATAAATTTCCTTGTCCGGCAAAAGTCGTAAACTTTTATCAGATGCTCGTATAAATCTATCGAGTATATGAATGTTTTTCGGATATTTGCTTCTTATCGAAACCATAAAATGCTTTTAGCAACGAATTTCAGCATATTAATCCGATCGACAATAATAAATAACAGAACAAAACATGCCATCGCACAATACGGAATTAATTTCATACCGTTAATTTTCCATGTGATTTTTTTAAACATGGATCTAAATGCGCAACTATAAATACAATAGAATCAATGAACGTTGTTCAATTTATTGTCCATTAAGCTCTGTGTGCAATTAGGCAAATGAATTCAAAAAAGATTGCAGTTGGTTGAAAATCGATTTGCTAATTGAACTTGTAGTTTTGCCATTCGATCTAAAATGCTTC
The DNA here is from genome assembly GCA_008973525.1 of Stenopsyche tienmushanensis. Taxonomy (NCBI): domain Eukaryota; kingdom Metazoa; phylum Arthropoda; class Insecta; order Trichoptera; family Stenopsychidae; genus Stenopsyche; species Stenopsyche tienmushanensis. The sequence continues at coordinate 86,226 of WACJ01000358.1, forward strand.
CACGTCTATTTAAAATTTATTTTCTTCAAATTTTAAGACGATTAAGCTACAATGAATATATTAAAATTGCACTGTGAAAATAAACAAATTGAATTCCTTGGTATTAATAAATGATTGAAGATATTCCTAAATTTGATGTTTTACTTATACCACAATTTCTATAACAAATCTAATATATAAAAATTAATCTTTGTTTGTTCGTATTAAATGCGCTGCCATACCGTTCATCCAATTGCAATAAAACTTTGTCGACATTTTGTTTACACTTACAGGAATAACATAAGCATAGTAAAAATATTGTTTGTGTATGTAATTTGTTATGCGAGACGTTTAGCGTATGCACTTTATTCGGTCTTCGGTGGACTATACCGTGAGGCGGTGACGACACAAACGTCATAATTTTAATTCATCATTGGATAAAATCGTTTGGTGACAACAGAAACACATCGATTACGTATTCGGGTCATTTTTAAATTCTATATTTGGCCTCCATCACATCGCTTATAAATGCGTGTTTATGTTAAAAATAAACAAATGAATAATTATTATATTTTTAAATAAAACGAGTACCCGAAAATCTTTGCAATGCCTAATATTGCAAGAGTTCAAATACTTTAGAGCTAACTTCATTGATGAAAAAATGATCAATAACGAAATAAACTCCAGGATTCAACACCAACAATCGATTCAACAACTCTGATAATCAATGCTATCTTAGTCTGAAAAATATATTAGGGAAGAAAGAAATCACTATAAGCAAAAAGTTGCAAGAAATTCATGAAACCAAGGCCGTAATTAAAGCGTGGTAAAGCAGGCGTCCACCACGGGCGCAAATGGACTTGGGGCGCAAAACGCAGAATACCAACCCGGTCGAGAGTTACGCATGGTTTCAATTTTACTCATCCATTCTACTTTACATGAACCAACACTAATTGACTCTATCCATTTTTATAATATATGCTAAGTTGTCTAATCCCCCTTTTATTCATTATCGTTATGTCCAAGTCTGGCATCCGATCGCAAGCCGCTAATTCGTTATATCAGCGGTCCGAAAATCGGACCGATTGAGCATACAAACCTTATGGCCACTCCGTCCTCTTTTAGGGCTTTTTGCGGAATTTTCTATAATCTGTACGATCACGGAAGCAACATAGTGTCTAAACACTTTCTATCATAGTATTTTTTTTACAACCGTTACCGCCATCTATTCATTAGGTCGGATACTATTGGAACTATTTTTGTATATTATTTTAAATCAAACACCATAATTTAATATACTGCATTTATAATAGTAAACTTTAAAAAATAAATTGGATTTCGGGAGGGGGGGGGGCGTTAAGTTAGATACTTGCCACGGGCGCTTCATACCCTAGTTACGGCTCTACATGAAACTCTACTTCTTTCGTAATATTGATATTATTCTTATACTAGCTAACGAATTGAAGCGAATTTTTAGTGATGCCTACAAAAAAGCTTTCTGCATTAATACTAGTGCTTTTTAATATGTATGTGCAAAATCCGAAAAGTGACTTTTTATTTAAAGTATATGAATAGGCATTGATTAAATTATACGTAAATATACTAAAATTGTGTATTTTAATACTTAAAATTGGCGTGCCTATAATTCTTCTTCGAAATATAAGTGAAAAAAAATTGAATAACGTCATCAAAGATACAGTTTGAAATGAAAAATATCAAAGTGAAGATGTTGGTGTCCCAATGATTCCGACTGATATATTATTTGAATTGAAATGTGTGCAGTTTTTGGTGCGAGCACCAACAAAGCACACGAACACACAGGGTATGCGTGCATGCTTCTCACATGGATAGCTGTATATGTGCTGCTCGCGCCCAAATCATTTATTACCAGACGGTATGCACCATACGGAAAAGTATTGTAAATCTAAAAGCACTTCATTAACACGGCATAAATATAATCTTTGGAGCAGAAAAAAATGTAGGTAGCCCAACAAAAAAAAAATGAAAAACGAAATTAGGGGACTTACAATTGGATTACAGATAATCTCTAATGAAGCGACGGCAATGCATGGCCCAACATCACGCATTGACAGCACTGAACAAAAAATGCTTACAAAGGGCTGCACCAAGGCGCCGGTAGTTGTTCCGCGTCCATGAGTCCGTCAGGAGACTCGAAATATCGAAACGAGGTATATTTAAATTCTTAATTTAGCTCTCAAATAATTATCAAGCGTGATCATATACCCTTTTCTTAGCATAATTAAAAATATATGAAAGCACTTCAAAAAATAGAATTAAAACTAAAAACGTTCTTTCTTTGTGTGGCATTGCAATGCATGCCGTATAATCACTAGTACAAGTAATAAAATCTAGCAAATCATGAAATGTTGTCTATGTAATTTAGGCTCAATGGTAAGCTTAATTAAATTTGAGACTACAATATCCATCACAATGAACTGCATTTGATATAGTAAATACGATTCAAATTACATATACATTAAAGGAAATGTTTACTCAGGTTGAACGATAATTTACTGCTATTCAATTAAAAACGCTGTTATATTTCATGAAAAGCAACACTTATTTATTAACGAATAAAACTTGGTAAAAGTATTCACAAGAATAAGGTAATGAAAATACTTCCTCCTAATGGAGCAATTAAAGTCAATCTGTTGAGCCATTAAATTGCTCGGCAGGAGAAGGATGCAACTGATTGCCAATAGTACAATAAAAAACCTAAGCACCGATAAAATAGAAACACAAAAACATCCCCCATTTAAGGGATACAAACTCAAAAGACCTCCTTCAATTGCTTAAATTTTAATGGCATGCTTATTACAAAGAAAATTCTCCAATAATAAGCAATTTGTTTGAATATTTGATCTCTGCGCGATTCGACATAATTAAGGCACATAAACTCGAAATATAATGAAAGCCACTCCAATTATAGAATTAATGATCTTTTTTCTGTTCGAAATGTTTGATGTGTGTTTTATTGATGGTAAATTAATATTTCCCGCCGAAACGCATGTACACAATTAAAAAGATTCTTTAAAATTATTTATTTATAACTTGGAAGATTTAAGCCACGTTCGTTCATTGACCAAGCCCTAATTAAATTATTTATGGAATATTTATTTCAAGTTGATCACGAAACAAAGTGTTCAGATCCATTTTTAATGAGCAGATGTTAATTAAATCGTATGGTTTAAATTCGAACATTATCGAGGAAATACCAAGGAACGGGGTATTTTATTTATTTATAAGTGAATTTCTTTATTTTCAATGCTTGAATTGGGGTGTTTTTGTCGAATGGCAGTTGATAAGATCATATTATCCTATTCCATCATGTTTAGAAATTTTCAAAACTTCCAAAAAATTTTACTTCATAAAATTAAATTGAAAAAGTACATGTTATCCATTTGATGAGTAAAAATCGCGTATTTGCGATCGAATTCCAGTGACCTGAACACACAGTGAACTGATTACCCAAACAAACATTTTTTATAGAAGCTAAGAAGTTTCACTTATTTTCAAGTATTTGAAGCAATAAAGTTTTTGAATGTTTAAATCAACACCCAAATTTTGGTGTAATTTATAAGAAGAAAAATATTAAAGGTGTAATAAATAGACTAAAATAGTATAAAATTTTAATGCTTCATTTTCCGTTTCAAAAATTGATTTTTCCAAAACAATGGTACGTAAACAGAAAATGAATATTTGTACATAATTTCGGTATAATTAAAAAGCTTTTGTTTTGTTTTTGCATAATGGTCACACCTCATAAAGAAGCCGGGCTTAGCCGCTACATTTAATTTGGCGCGCGTCGAGCTGTAATCCTTTTTTATGTATGTTTCAAAAAGAAAAGAAGGTGGGAATGAAAGCTCCACGATGGATATCTTTGTTGTGAGAGTCCTTTGAAGTCAAAGAAACGACAAAAGATTATGGAAAAGCCGGCGCTAAACAAGTGCTAAAATTCATTATTTGCGGAACGGGGCCCGGAACATTACTTATAATTTCCACGACAAAAGGTTTAGAGTGACTTCACCGGGAACAGTCACTACACTACAAAGGATATTTTGTATAATTACAGGTTACATACTCGCGCCTAATACAATAAAAGCTCCGCAGAAATTAACACTCGGATGGAAATTAAACAAATGCTTACGAGTCTAGAAAATATAAATCAGACCCACCGACGAAATTACAAATGCCTCTTCGGCAACTCTGGCATTTACATTTCGGCTCTGCGTATTCAAATTTGACTATCGTATACAAACACGTCTTTTCTCTGTGCTGCCTTCTATTAAAAATGTATGTTATTAGTGAATTATACACTTTCTCGACGCTTTTTCATTACAGATTTCAACTTAATTATTCATCAAACCAGTTTGCTTTTCGTGTATTTTTTACTGCCCAACTTATGATATAATTAATATAACATGCTATTCTATAAGTTCATAGGATTTTTTCACTTTAAACTTTTTTCTTCTTCATTTAGGGTCGTTTTTTCGCAATTCCGGGGAAAATCCTACAGACTTATTGAGTGAACTTTTAAAAGGTATCTGAACCGATTGTGATCCCCATGATGACGATTATTCTTAAAATAGCTTCAAATCCTTAGCTAAAAATGTAAGCAGCAGTATATGTTAAAATTTACATTATTTTTTAACTACAAAAAATATGTTTCAGTACTAAAGAACATAAACACGCGTTAAAACTCTCATTGCTATTTTGGGTATTCAAAACGAGGCATCTTTCCAGTAAATCATCCAACGATAATTTTTCATAAATAGGTCTTAAGAATTGCTGATCTTCCTCCTTGAGATTGGGAGGATCCTTGTACAAATATAACGATCTTGTAGTTGCATGTTTCTGCAATTCGCACAAAGAATCTGCGCCCTCCAAACAGTGTGAATGCCAAGGAGATTGTAAATCTGTCAAAATTTTATGATAGTATGTGACCCAAATAGCATTTCTCATATTTTCTATTGAGTCAGGATATTGGCGGATAAATAATCCATAATAATTAGATAAATCATTCATGAATTCATTACTTAGTTGACCTCTTTCTTTTTGTGCCCTTACTATTCTCTTGCTTATTCGTCTTTTTTAAATCTGTGTTAACACATTTTTTTTTACTTAATTTGCTCCTTATAAGAACAAAGATAAGAAAAGTCAACAACAGGAACTTCTAGCCCCCAAACAAAAGGCAGGTATAGAGACAAGCTTACGACCACAGCGATCTCAGAGCCGTTGGGGCGCAATCTGAACGGAGTGATTGCTTCGAGCGCATTTGGCGAATTAGCTATATAAAGCATTGAAATATTCTTGTTCAAAATTATAAACAACAATCTTAGAGATTTTCTAAAATAGATATTTAAAAAAAAAAAACAAATTTTTGATGTGATAAATTTTGATGATTCTTTAATTGTTCATAATCAAATTTTATTAAGATTTTTAAATCAACAAGACTTCTAGAATGAGTCGCAAAAGCTTTTAGAATTATTAATGTTTATTATTAACCCTTTGCGGTCCTTAAAAAAATTCCAGTTGGTCCCTAAACATTTTAGACATTTTTATGATAAATATTTTTTTTTCAATTTTGAAATTTTTATTTAATAAAACACTATTATTTTTCACAGAGGCATTATATTTAATAGTTTATAATTATTCTATCAATGTATTTTTTACAATTTTTGGCATGTTGCATATTCTATAGTTTCGCACAAAATTTTTAAATCTGAGTGAGAAAAAAAATGTAAAACAAAATGTCGAGCCAGACTCGACATTGGACCCACCGGAATAAATCGATGTTGACTCGTGCTTATTTCCATGTTGTTTAGGGTATAGCTAAATAAATATGTTAAAAATCGAACAAAAAACGTTACATAATATTAATAATGATATGTCGATTGAAAAAGTGTTATCAAACATCAAAAATAGTGGGCACTTTCTAAGCCTTTTATTGCATAATTATCGATAATATTCTTATTTTTGTTCTGTATATTCATCAATCAAATATTGACATTTGAAATGTCTTCGTTGTAGAATACTGATTTAGTAGTAATCAAAATCAAACTATCTATGATTTATTAATGTATGAGTATCATAAGAAAAGGGTAAATTTTAATAGCATTTTGAAAATGTTTCTTGAATAAATTGGTCCCAAAAGAACGCCAGAGTCATGGTTATGACAGAACATGTCAGCCAGTAGATAGATGACCAGAAACCAAATGAAGATCTGCAGATCATGAAGCAATGGCAGTTTTGAATGTATAGCTTTCGTAATATTGATTCATATCATTTTATTCAAATCATCAATTGCTTAAACTACAAAGTCAGCCTTTGCGAATATAATTATTATGGCATAAGGACCAAAATTCAATTTAAATATACCAAAATTTAAATAAAATTTGCATTTTTATATGTATAGCTTTTTTGCGAGCATTACTATTTTTCTGGAAGCATCCGTATACATCATTCGGGAAGCGTTGAATAAATATTATACACACTGCAGGAAAAATGAAGCGATGCATAAGGAAGTAAAAATATGCCAGTCAATTTGCCATTCTCACATGAAACAAGGGAACTTGGAAGGAAGCCAAAGTAATTATATAACTTATAACACACATACGTGTTGATCCTATTTCCATATGTGAAGCTAGATAAAAAAATTAAAGTAAAGCCACTTGAAAGCACTCAAGTAATCCGAATCATTTTATTGCTCTCGTATTGTCCATACGTTGTTTAACAACGAAAGACGTCCTCAAAATGAGATTTGCTTACGTAAAATTACGTTCTATAAATATATACGCATTTATTATTTTAACTCTGGAATTCACATATGACTTTAATGTTGCGTTCTTTTACGATTCACGATTTTTTCATTACGCATCCAAGAAAATGCTTACGGAAGCATGAAATTGCTTAGAAAGTCTTCCTCGTTAGTATCAAATATCAAGGATCTTTTCTTTTAAATTGTCCTTTAAAAGCAAATTTAGATATTATTCCATTTTCAGTTTAATATGCGTATATGAAGCGGAGTGCTTTTATATATAAAAATTATGGCTAAATTTCGTCTTAAATGCTTTTTACTCATTCCATTAAATATAATGGCTACAAAATTTTCCCACTTTGTAAAATTTTAATAGTTGGTAAGCTTTTTTCGCTTAATGATTCAAACTCAGGCTTGGATTTCTTGGAAATCATTTACGCCTTAGTCACTTCCATTTATACTTAACACTTCTCGCTAACATATATAAAGAGACAAAGAACATTTTAATATTCAAGTATAAAATATTTGTTGAAAATTATGATAAATTTATGAAAATAAAATAAAAAGGCGTAAGTCTTCCGGCGAAATTCCCGCATAACCATATGATCACGTTTATCTTTATAGGGGGATGCGGTGGAGATATAAAACCCCAAGATAACAATATGATTTTGGGTCATTACTAATTTTTAACATGCACAACTCCAAGTATTAATTTAAAAATTATAGAACCATTTTACATCAAAAATACTACATCATTTCCTTTAATTAAAATTAAGGGTTAATAACGCCTTTTTTCTAGAAGATTTAAAAGATTCAGGCAATTAATCATTAATATTTCCAATCTTCCTTAAAAATAAATAAAATATATGCAGATTACTGCAAGGATTTAACCTTGCAGCTTGGACCAAGAAATGTCACATCTGAAAGACTTTATTAATATGATTTATGTCTTTTGTATAAGTTTCTTTAAATCGTGACGGTGCTTGTAGGATAAAATATAATAATAATATTTTTTAGTAAAGCTATAAAGAAATATGACTAAACAAAAAGTTCCCTAAATGTTTATGTCAACCACTGTTTTTTTTTTGATATGTATAGGATGCGGCAAGAAAATTTCCTTATTTGAAATGCGCGTTCTGAAGCTACAGTTAATTGGGGAAAAAAACAAAATTAAACTTAAAACTTTTTTTGTGCGGTAAATGCGTTCTGCGGAAAATCGCACAAAAAAAGCTATGACTTACATAGAAAAAGTTAAGATGCGTTCCATGGATTTTTAAAACGCATAACTTTGAAATGACTTTATAAAATATATACAAAATCGCATAAAAAAAGTTAATAAAAAAAACAGGAAAACAATAAGACAATTAAAAAATAACATTTTTGGTAACATTTAAACGACGTTTTGCATCATTGATAAGATTTTAAGGATGTCTGGCATCTCAAATGTCAGACATCCAATAGAGAAATTCTAATTATTTTAATTACAACCTATCATCGCTGTCTGATAATTTTCATTGCGATTTTCAATATGACTCAAAATCGCTCTCACTCGAAATAAATCTGGTAGGGATAATAGAGGGTTATATAGAAAAGATTCGCGTTAAAAGATTTCATTATGGCCTAAAAAACAAAATCAAACAAAAACAAAATCTAAACCAAAATATAGGGCGTGGTCGTAATTCAGCGATGCCGACGCAATATGATTTACACAGTTTCTTTTTTTTCAAATTTCAGTTAGTGTCGATGATTTATTTCCTATTTTATCCAAAATATCTCAATACATACTCTTTATGAAATTAAAAAAAAATCTTTAAAAAAACCGCATAACTTCGAAATCGCACAAAAAAAATTCGCACAAAAAGAGATTTAAGTTTTTTAACATGTATGTTTAGTAATAATTATGCAGTATAATATTTTTAAATGTCTTTCTGTAAGATGTAAAAAATAATTAAAGTAGTTTCTCTGCCGCACCCTGCATTGTACGAATTTATATTAATATGGAATCTTATGTTTACAGGGTGTCTTGCATATGGACTCTATTTCCTAAGTTTTTTATTTTTCAACATTTTTAAAAAATAACCAAAAATGTTACCTTTAAATTGTTATATTTTTTATATGTGGTTGAAATAACACAAAATATTTTTTTTTGTATTTTGAAATGTATTTTTTAAATAAATTATTGGTTTAAAGAAAATTACTTCTAAACTTCCAAAGTCACAAAAAATATTTGAATGAAAGAGAAATGTCAATTTCTAGATTCTATTAACAAAAAAATAACAGGCGCCTCTATTCTGTAGCACGCACTGTCTCCAGACCTGACACCACTGGATTTCTTTGTCAATTTTGATACTTAGCACATAGGGCCTTTATGTGAAACATAGCAAAAGACATTCTTAGTCCCCAAAAATAAATTCAAAACATCCTGTATATATTTTGTATTTAAACTTAATTGAACTATTTGAATTTTAGATACACTTTAAATATAAGTAATAGAACGAATACGCAGAGCCATCGGAAAATGAAGTGAGGCTACCTCGTTAAATTATAATTTAGTAACCCCTTTGTTTAATTATTACTATGTTCTGCGTAAACAAAAGGAGTGAAATTGTTCCAAATTTACATTTTCTAGTGGAGTTGTCGAATCGTAGAATCAACTCACACATCTTCAGGAGGAGCTTGCGTATAGGCTGATAAGGGTAGTTGTTCGAATACGCAGAATGGACCCCTTTGTTGTGTCTGGTAGTTTATAAACCGTGCGTATATTCCACATGGAGAATTATGTGAAGCCCATTTGGCTTTTGTAAGCCTACCGAGGTCGATTTTCTTTTCGCTTTATCCAGTATGTTTTTCCCACAATATGCAAATCCCACTTTTGCACCCATAAATTACGCAAACTGTCTCCCACCGCTCTCGGGTCACATATGAATGCTGGGGGGTTATTCCACAAAGTCACGCAATAGATAGAATTCTATCAAAGTTGGCTGCCATCGCCATTTGCAACCTATTTCCCACATAAATTACCCCTTACTTATCCCATCAAATCATTATTAATCAAATTAATCACACAACTTATGGAACGAATTTTCACTGTGAAAAAAAACCTTGTTGTGAAGTATGAATTTTAATTCATCATTTATATTAGATTTACATGGAAACATGTATAAACTATTTTTAAATCCTTGATTGATTTGGAAGTATCTATATCAATATTAGATGTAACTGAATTTTCCCCCATAAGCCAATATTCATTCACTATTTCACATAAGTTGGCATGCATTGTTTACATAAAAATCCATCATCGAAGATAATAATGGCCGATATCATTTTTTATTCCTATTATTGTCCCTTCTGTCAACACCATATATAGTTTTATAATATTTGCTCACTATAAATGGAATTCGAATTGGAATATTTATATATATTTTTTTGCTCTGCTTTTGTAAATGATATATGTCTATAAATAAAAATAAACAATATTTGTTACCGTTATAATTTCTGGCTGATTAACGACAATATTATAATAAATATTTTATTGTATTAATTGTCATGTGTGACCGGATGAACACGCTAATACTCCACTAATATAATTAGCATTTAGCGAATAAATAGTGACATATTATTTTTCATAAGCTTTTTGTTCCGCATGCAAGGAATCAATTATAACAAATTATTACCAAAAATAGAACAAACAATCCATGATTCTTTTGCATTAGAAAAATTAGAATATTTTGTCAGTATAGAAACTCTATAGCTTAAAATTTATGTTTTTAAAGATATATAAGTCGTCTTTAAGTACATCAACTATTGGTGGCATTAATTTAAAGATGATCCATGGATTTTATGTATGAATACGTACGACTTTGCCTGATATGGTAATATTTTACACTTAATGAACGTTTGTATTGCAGAATTGTGCTTCGAAATGCAGCCAGTATCAAATATTTTAACCCTATAAATTTGGGCGCATCTCGCATTCCGTGTAATCAATTTATTTATTTCCAATTCAGCACGTCGTTTATTACAATTGTCTATCCGATTCCATTCAGTATGGATATAAATTTCTGACAGATTTGGCTTTGTATTCGTATGACAAACAAATTGCTTTTGTTCCGCATGGATTTGCAAATTTCATAAAATGTGTATGTGAAGTACGTAGAGTTTCGACTGTTTTCAATAAAAAATGCTTTATTTTAAATTGCATTTTACATGAATTTTAATAAAAAAATGAGTTTTAAATAATGGATAAAACGTGCGAAAAATGTTAATTTTAATATTGCAGCACATTTTTATCCCTTAAACGTTTTTTTTAATTTCGTATGACAATTTTTTTTCATTGCGTACATCAAAAATCAGATTTTTGTTAAAAAATATTTTTTTTATAAATAACTAGCTGGTTCCCGGCGCGTTTCTGCCACAAAAGTATTTTAAAAATATCATAAAATAAAGAAATAATGATATTTATTTTATTTTGTTTGTTTTATTATAAATATGAACAAACATACAAAATTTGATTTTTATAAATGAGATATCCTGTAAGTTAATTATACTATACCTATATTATGTGAGAAAGTGCAAACAATAAGTTGGCAAAGTTTTATTGCAATCGAATGAACGGTGTGGTAGCGCATTAAATACAGACAAACAAACATTATTTTTTATATATTAGACTATGCTTATATTACTCGCGAAATTTTTAACAATAAGTGGACGAAGTTTTATTCCAATTTGATGAACGGTATGGCAGCGCATTTCACATGAACAAAACCTAACTCATTTTTAAATATGAGATTAATTAACTTTTTATATCTCATTCATATAGACCCATTATTTACAATTATAAAAAATATCCAAATGTAATTCAAATCTGAGCTTTTTTTTATTTTTTGATGGTTTTGTTTCTTGTTTATTATTTTTTCTAACGCGCGATATTGTTTTTCTATTGTTTGTAAAATTAAAAAAAAATGTTTTATTTCCGTGGTTGGTTCCATTAACAATAGTCCTTCTTGCAATTCGTTTTTTTGCCCAATAACACAATCATTTCTGTCGTTCTTTCAGCGCCCTGTGAATGCTTATGCTATGTTTGGGTGAGGAAGCCTTGAGCTTAACCTCATAAATGCACCCCACTCTGATGCTTAAGCTTCCAAACGGATGGCCTTTCTAGGTCTATTCACAATCGGTTCGTAGAAGAAGTCTGCATATGAAGGTGACGTTTGTAATAAAAACACGACTGTTCGGGCTTTTATTTTTACGCCAAAATAAAGACCACAACTATTTAATTAAAGAAGTCAGTGATAAGACCGAGTCTTTCCGCGGCCAAGACGATTGGTCGGACCCCAAGACTCACTGAGACTATCGCACTTTTTTAATATTTGTCGAAAATTGAGCATCACTCTAAGGAATATTTGTTTGACGTGGAAACTAAATTTCTGTTTCCAACAAATTTAAAAAGAACATAAATATCTGAAATTCAAATTTACCATTTAAATTATGCAAATTAGAAAAGTTACGATTTTAAACGAAAGCCCCGTTTTCATTTTTGCAAGATCTTTTCTCTATGCGTTACACTTCCATTACTTTGAGAATAACAAACCCTACAAACAAAATTTAATCTTTTTTCTCTCATATTTTCCTAAATAAGGATTTCATTTATTAAATATTTTCTGTTGACATCAGATGCTAACCAGAATTTTATTCAAAACTTATATAGTTTTTTCTGGATGTATTGTGTAAGTCTTAAATGGAAACAACTGTTCATCATCAGTAATCTATACACTGAACTTATAACAATTTTAGCTATTTTATATAAATTGGTTCCACATTTAAAATAGTCCCCAAAACTTGCTTCTGCTTCTGTTTGTGTATTTGTGTGCTCCATTATAAGGTGATCAACTTTCATGTTTTCTTTTATGATATGTCTTTTAATCTGTCGATATAATACTTCTTCGAAAATATTGTGGGTTGGTTTCCTTCCAAGTATTTTCTATATTGTTGGAACACATTGATATTTTGAAATATTCATGTCACATCGAGATAGACTTTCTTTTTTACTGATTGTATAAGCTTAAAAGATATTAGAAAACTTCTCAAACTTGACAAACTGCAGAAATAAATCCCCTTAATTACTCAATTTTATTAACATATCATGCTTTGAATTTCACTTATTTATTAAAAAAACATGGATTTTCAATGTATGCTTCCATTTTTAAATCACAAAACTATCTTGAAAGCGTCGAAAATCTGTATTATTACATCCTTTCAGCGAAATCTTGCGTAGGCGTCCAGCATCGAGGAAAATAAATTTCCACTTGATACCATCAGATCCCATTAACGAAGATGGAGTCGTATCCAGGCATCAATAAAACGCTGATCATCTCGTGGAGAAGTTTATCAAAATAGAATAGTCCAGGTCGCTACTCACCGTGTGAAATCGCTTTGTCCATGTCCATCATTCTCAATAAAATTTCTGCTGCACAAAGCAAAACGTTACCAGGATCAAAGGGAAATCTTAATAAGCTGTATTCCTCTTCCTCTCCAGTTGGCCTTTCATCAATAATAGAATTGCAGAATTGCCTCGAGTATTTTCTTTATGGATTGTGGGGGAGTGTTTTTTGTATTTAATACGATTTTTTCTGCTAACAATTTAGGTTTTGTGATAACGTGACAATTTTTCTTTTGTAAAATATTTAACGTGACATCAAAGACAACTAGAATGGACGCAGACGCGCAAAAAATCAAATTGAACTACGTGAAGCATTATGGTCTGCGATAATGCTGGAAAGATTGTGGACAGTTGGTATTCAAATGAAATTTGATACTCCGAAAGTCAAATTGTAAATGTTTAAAGAGAAATAGCTTTCATACGTGCTTTATACAAATAAAACCCACATCATTTTTAAGGCATTTGTGGAGTTAAAATCGTAGATTTAATACGAGTTTGATTGCAGGTTTCTTGCCTTACCGTTAATTGAGCTCTTAAATTATTGAATTACCGGCAGCATCTTGTTTGAGACATCTTTTAAAATTTTATCTTAATATTTTTATACGAAAAATCACTCAGCAAACAACAGATATTAATGTTTTCACGGAATTTGCGTAATTATTCCTACAAAACTGATTATTCCTTCCAATTTCAATTAATTCCTCCCTTACATTTTTTTCGAGACCTCTTCTGATCTCTTTCTAAAAGTCATCTTAATTTTGATGACGTTCAATATTTGAATTTTTTGAACCATCTATGGAATTTTATGGATTCAAGACGTCCACAAATATTTCGCAGATGCCCAGAATAGCATATTTTGGCTTCAACCCTTTGTTGAATAAAATATCATAAACGTCTCTTTGTGTCACCAAATATTATACATTTAAAAATATGTTCAAATAATCCCGATTACCGTTACCATTCAATCACACTCGCCCTTAAAACTTCAATTAAAATATATTTAATATATCAAGGTTTTTTTTTAAATAAACATAAAATTGAATTAACGTTTATTTGATTCCATTGATGCGTTTCGGTATATTTTCTGTAAATATCCAATGGAAAAAAAGCAAATTGGAATCGGGGATCACAACAGGATATATTTTGACTTCTTAAGTGTTCCCGTGAAGACTCTTACTTTCCTAATAGCTAATAGAGGTTAACTAACATATGAAGAAGGCTTCTGTAGTGCCTCAGCCTCAGTGGATTCAGGAATCCTATTTAGTCAGAATAAGTGGGTACGTCAAACGCTTAAAGTACCTTAATTTGGCAAGTATCCCAGGGCGGAGGCTCTAATTGCCCTTCGCCCTAAGGCTCCAAGGTATGGAATTACGTCACTACTACGTGTCTATACGTACGTACAAGGTTCTTGTGGGCATACAACTCGCTTATATCATTATGGATTGAGTCATTCAAACAGTTCAATTTTGAATTGATTTGAAATTTTGGCTCTGATCCTCTTCGATTGTATTTTGATTTCATTATTTACGAAGCAACCCCATGATTTGAATATTTTAAATTGGACACAATACTTATAATACAAAATGGAACATACATTTTTTTTATTAATTGATGTATCAGTTCCACTAATCCAATTATTAAATATTCTTCAATCAAAAATAAAGATAATAAATTGAAATCATTTTTAATTAGAATTTATATATTTTAGTTATTATAATATTATTGTTTGGATATATAATATACCACAATTAGATAGAATACATAGTTTCTTGTAATTAAATTAATTACACGCTCATAATAACGTCTACCATTTAATACTAAGAAATTTTAAAGTCAATGGCAATTAAATTGATTACGTAGTAATATTATTCTTTTTATTAATACAAATAAACAAAAAATGTGACCGAAATTATTGACTTCGCCGTAAATTGGTACTCAATTTTCGTTCATCAAAAGCCTACAAGTAGACGCAATTTCAAAAATATTTTTATGTATTATATGAAAAGCTTTCAAATAAGCCAATTACTTGGGGCTTACAAATTAAAATCGGAATAAAAAAGCTTCGAGCCCACGGAAGCTCGAGTATCATTTCATACTTCTAAATTATATTTGATGAATCTCTAATTGCGTACGTAAAAATGTTTTTTATTTAACAAATTTAGTTATATATTGTTTGGGCGAGACCTCTTCAAACCTTTTTGCTAAAATTTTAACGAGGTGCTCAGAAATAAACACGAAAGCTTTCTTATGCGACAGGGAGCTTTTTATTATCGCGTCGTTCAATTTAATCATTCTCGTATTTATTATAGAACCAACTATGTACAAATTTTCATGACAAACTACTTAATAAAAATTAGCTTTAGTTCGCTTATTATAAAATAACAATCAAAATGATAATTATTAACAATATTTCTTTATAGAAAATCCTTCATTAAAAACATTTTTTGTATGAAACTACAGATCAATTTTCACGCGTTTGAACTAAATCTATATATAAAAAAAATGAATGTGTGTTAGCGTGCAGCGCGATGTTTGTTCCAGATACAATCCCATAAAGTTCATCCGATTACGATGAATCTTTAGTGAATTATTGGGCATGTATTGGAAAAGTTAATTACATTAGTATTACCATTATTCGTGTGCAGAATTTGTTTTGCGAGACAATTAACGAATACACCATTTTGGCCCATGGCCAGTCTGGTATCAAGTTAATTTATCAATCTCTTATCATACCTCAAAATTGCCTATGAAGCCATCTATAGCCATGCAAATAAAAACAACAAAGCAACTTAAAAAAGCACCTAGATTAATTAAAGTTGGTAACTCCACTCTATCAGCTGTGGAAGCAGATGGAATTTTTAAGGTTCCTATTGCCAACCGGCAATTGCCGATTGGTCTGAGTCGTCTCACGATGGCTACATGCGGAATTTATTTGGTTCAGTCTCATCTCGCCTCAAGCTAAAATGGGTTGATCCCGATCACTGGACTTCCCAGTTCCTGACGGAATACAGCCGTAATGCGGCATACTTGGCAAAAATGAAACTTAAAAATTGTTCGAAATGTGTATGCAGGGATCTTTTAATGGACGCGGATCACGTTATGTGGTCGTATTTGAGCATGTCGGCCGAGAGAGAGGCGCTCCTGTGCCGTATCAGAGGTCCGTTTTCTGGACCTCTTGGCCACAGGGACTTGGTGGCCAGCCCCGGTGCGTTCATGGCCTTCTGCCATAGTTTCGGAGCCAAATGCACCTTGGACGGATACTGTTTTTAGTATCCGATTGACCATATATTATAGCATTTGGTTCTTAAATAATAATAATTTTTAAGTGGTGAAAACTATCATTTTTAATATGTAATGATAAAAATATATGTAGCTAAAAAGAAGTTCAAATTTGTAGGTCGTCGATTTTGGTCTAGTTTATAACAAAAACTCATTGTTACAATGTTTTAAGTCACAGCTTTGGATTTATTTTCATAGCCTCAATTTTAAATAAGAGCTTCTACAATAAGACAAGTGAAATTAACAAATTGTTTTGAGTTCCAATTTTTTGCCCTAATAGATCTGAAGGAACATTTTAATTTCAGTCTACAAATTACAACCAGACTATAGAATCGTCATGACTCAGGCCGAGATAAATTAGCATGCATGCTCCGTGGAAAATTTATTTTCGCTTTTTTCCTCTTATTTCGGCTCTATTTCCCACGATCTGGATATGAAGAAAGGGTGGTGAAATTTCGCGAAACTCTGGCACGCCACGAAAAGTGGATTTTCACACTTAAAGAAATTCGCTTCCGCGTCGGTTGAAACAAACAAAGGAAAACATTTGTACGCGAGGCGAATATGTTATTCGGAGCCGACACCAAATCATCCAGGACGATGGTCTGATAAGCAGAGTCCTCGAAAAGCCTCCGAAATCTGGCTGGAGCTTCTTCTCAGATATTTATTGGTGGCACATCATCGCGGCTTATTGCGACACTGGAAGGCGATACGTCATTTATTTATTTTTCTACTTATTTGATTAAACGTCGGGTTTCGATCCAGCTGCCACTCTATTGTAAATAGGCATATCCAAGGAATGATAAAATAACTTCTGTATATTGCTTTATGATAACTCCTTAAAAATAAATCTTCAAGAGCAGTGTATGCATGTTTTCCTGAACTAAAAAAAATACAATCTTTATAGCGTTTCTTCAATTTTCTCCTTCAAATGCTTTTCAATACATACGTTTTCGATTTACAGGTGCATTACGATAGTGCTTTGGTTCAAATATTCCCCTGGGTGTTCAATTCTTTTCTCGTACATTTTGCTTAAGTCTTTTTATTCCCTATGCCAATAAATTGAAAAAAAATCGAGATAAAAGAATATTTTATTAATATGCTTTTATTTCTAATTTTTAACAAACCAATACAAAAAAATGTTGAATAAACTTGTATATAAGGACTAACGATATTTAAACCAATTTTATTCTCAAATAAACTTATTAAAGTCTGATTTAATTAATAATTAAATTTATTATGAAAACTATAACGAAGCAAAATTCATCCCTATAAATTCAGAAAATTTAATTTATAAAATTAAATAGACTAAACGAAATCAAATAAAAATACCAAGGGCTATCAAAAAAATATCTATTATCGTGGATATGTACATGTTTATTTTTTAATCATTTAATTATTATCTACATACGAGATTGATATTCTCCGAGTCAAAAATATATTGAGAATCATATGAATGATTTATTTTTATAATTTACATTCAAATATAAACATTGGCTTTAAAAATGCTATAAAGTTTATATCAAATTGTGATGAATATTTTATTAATATTATTCTTTTTCATGAGTGGAATATTTATAATGATTTAAAACTAAATTCATCCAATTTTATTATGATGATTTTTTTTAAAGAGTAAAATAAATATTTAAATTGCATCAATCTTCCCTTATTCCACGCATAGTTTACAACTCCTATGAATATTGATTTCATATAAATTCATGACTGAGGCAAATGAGATGGAGATGGACGGGCATCGAACAATATGACTCTTGTCTTAGATAACGTCTTTATTAAAAACTGAGTTCTGGCTGCGGGAAGGACGTCCTCCCGCAGCCAAGGCTATCCGACGACTCCTCACAATTCCCATCTCCTGCGCGTCACCATCGAATCGACAACGGTGAACGTGCAAGACGCGATTGGTGTCGTTCCTTCAGACGCAATGTATCCGCAACGCCATAGAAGATAAAAAAGCAATACCTAACTGCGAGACTTCAAATACGAACCACTCCCTTAAATCTCACATTGGCTTACTAGAAGATTGCAGATTATTGTTAAAATACATATGGTGAAATAATTATCAATACTTTTATCACACAATTTATTTCATATTTAACATAATAACTGAGGCTCACTTTAACAATTTCTTTTTGATGTTGAATTTAAATTTAAATATTCCAAAAAGTTCAGAAATACCTTTTGTATGTTTTTTAATGCCATGAATTATAAATAGGTCTCAGTTCCGTCTATATACCGAAACTTTTGGTGTGTGTGTTCCCGTTCAAAATTTCAACATGCGCTCTGTACACTCATAGTGGTGAGCTCTTAGCACTCAAAATGAAAATTTCACAAGATTCGAAGCATCTAAATTTAATTTATTCTCACAAAAGAACTTAAAAACGGCCTTTGATCTCAAATTTCAAACTAACAAGACAGAGTGCATACGTTCCCGCATCAACAGCGAATTCCAAGTTTATTTTAGCGGAAAGACTCAAGTATGCGAAACCGGTAGTACAGTGCGGTCCAAGTTTTATACTCACCATCGTTATTATTATTAGCATGCTTGGGGTCGTAAAAGCTTGCCAAAGTAGAATTATGCGTGCCCGGCCATACATTTTTGTACGGTTAATTGTTTGGAATGGAGCGAACAACGGCTGATCGCAGCTGCGTGAACCTAGATACACATCGTTAAACCAGTCGTTAACTTTCAAACAACAACACTTTTCCTTTAGAGAAAACAAAATATATATATGTATGTGCCAAGAAGAAAAAAAAGGGTATTAAACCGAATCGGTATCCGCACCCTCGAAGCCTCCCTCCTAAATCCGGCGGGGTTTCAGGTGGATTTCGTATTTTTTCGGGCCTATTGTAACTAACAAACCTTTATCGGGAAGCTCGTATTTAACAGTCGCAATCAGTATTCTACGATTTTTGGTCGTTCGACTTTGTTTGCTAAGCTTAACAACGAAAACTCGTTCCGAGTAAAAATGGCAACACCTTAATAATGAATGTCCTAGTTTGCCCGTGAATTACTCCTATATTTTATCGCGAGCTGGAATTACTTTTTTTCTTACTTTAAAGAGCCCAAGTATACCTTATTTAGCCATTACATGATGTATATACTTCAATTCAAGCTTCAATATTTGAGCTTTCCTAATTTCTCATTATGAAATACTTCAAACAGATTGTGATATCGAATATTATCGTACTCAGATTTGAAATGCGAAATAACTCCGATTTAATAAAGCTCAATTGAATTTGTATTAATATAAGAATCAGATATTTAAATGCTAATTCAAGTTTATGACCAGCGTGAGCCCCCATTTTCGTATAACACCATCAATGTGACTGATAAAATTCCTTTTTGCTGAGACACGGACTAAAGTTCGCTAAATTCCCGATTCCCCAACAAATTATTTATTTCCGTCGCTGCAGATGAATACTTATATACTATAATACTTTGATGTGATTCGTAATTATATTACGGAGGAATACAAAAAATTTGAACCCCGTATCTATTATATTTCATATCGATATTCCTATTATTAGAGTCAATGTGTAGTAAATACATCACCGGTAGGGAAAGCTTAATTAAACAATTTTAAAAACATACATGCACTTTATATATGTGTACATAGATTAGACAGCTACTGCCCCAAGGTGTCACTTAAGCTCGCCTATTAGTAGTTACGCTACTGTTTGTGAGGTGTACGATTTATTGCATTTAATAAATCCAAATTAATGTAATAAGCTTATTAACCTTTTGAACAGTATAGTCGCGTAATTGCGACCGAATTCCAGTGACTCGGAAAGAACATTCTTGCGCGCTAAGTTCGGAGATTATGAATAGGTGACAGAGACGGATAGAGTGTCTTACGTACAACGTACGTTTTTATAGATCGATAACCCAAATTTATCGATTTCAAGGTTTATGTTAACGTAATAAAATGAACGAATATCGTATGCTATCAACAGTGTTTATTTATTTATACAGGGTTAAAGGGATTGTTTTCAATGTTTTATACATAGATCATATGACAAATTCAAAAACAGTTATTTAGTGATATTATGACTAAATATTAATATTAAAAATCTATGACAATTTAAAGGTAAAATTTTGGGCATTTTTTCGAAATGTTGAAAAAAAAATCTATGGCGTTAGCAGCCTTAATATTAGAAATATGCCAATTGGCATCAATTCTTAAACAAATATTCCCACAGAAATATAGATGACGATAAAACATTATGCAAATGGTATTTTGTCGATTCCTCCACAATTATTCCACGGGGGGACGCATATAAAAAACGCATAAAAAAATTTGAACTACATAGAAAACTTATTTTTAAAAACCGCATAACTTCAAATCAATACAATAGAATGTACCAAAATTTCGCATAAAAAATAACACAATACATATTTATCTTGGAATTGCTTTTATTGTTTATGTTTACTTGGAGGAATGATTGAATATTGTGTGCTATCGACAGTGTTTATTTTTTTATATACAAACTTCATACACGCTGCCACAGCTCTTACAGATTAATGGATTTTTACGGATATTAAATGGTGGACATACAAATATAGCATCTAAGTTAATATAATCCAGATTTAAAAACAATTACGTTTGCTCATCGCCCTATACACACTCATACGTTAATGGTTGTATCTTGCACTAGTGTTAATTTTAGTTTTTTTTATGGGCATTAGCATAAAAAAAAATTATGGATAGGACCCATTATTTTTGAAGACCGTATAACTTCAAATTCGCATAAAAATAACCCAAGTGTATTCACTCATAATTGAATATTTTAAATTTACATTGAATAAATAAGAGTTGGACATTTCCACGTGTATACCCATGATATATTATATCTATAATATGGGCTCTGAGAGAAAAATGTAAAATCTACCTTCACGACAGGTTTTCAGTTTATTGCTATCGCGATCTTGCCATTTGAAAGTTTTCTTCGGCCCGAATATCCACCATGCAAATCTGACCCATTTTTTTTTCAATATCTAAAAGTTTCCTTCTGGCATCACGTCCATTTTTCGCACCCAATTTGTATGTTTGTTCGGCAGCAAGCTGATTGCACGCCAGGGTCTACTTAGAATCGGAACCCTGGGACAAAAAACTCCGTGTTTTTACCATGTAACATTTTTTCGGACGTACGTGAAGCGAATTTGTCACCATGCACGTTCTCCCAACAGACATTTGCCATTAATTATAAATAATTTATATCTATGAGGAAGAAAAAATCGCAAAGCTTGTTTGAAACATTTTCTACGCCTCTGTTATATAACCAAGTGTATTTGAATCGATTTAACATAATTTATTAATGAAAATTTTATCATGACGCTTATGGCAAAATGTAATCTAGATATAACATTTGAATTATAAGTTCCTTTTATCAAATAGATCATTTTTTTGGATTCCAAAATAATGGAAATATCTCTATAATGGTATTCTAATAAAAGGAATATCGATATGAAATATAATAGATACGGGGTTAAGAATTTCGTAATGTGTATCAAATACATATCATGGTAGAAAATCGATATATTTCTATAATTTTAAATATTATAGCAATACTGGTAACACGATCTTTCACGATCGCGTTCAATCTCTATCAGGGCAAAATTTTGACATTTTATATGGTGCAACCTATTAGACGTAAGAAAATATTTGAAGGCTAAAAGCGTTCTTTTATATGAAAAGACACTTAACGGAAGCTTGATTTTAGATACGAATTTACCATTTCGCGCTCAATTTAACATTCGTCCTCAATATAAAACGCCATGTTTTACATATTTCGTTATAAAAGGTCCTCCATAGAATTTATTCTCGACACGATAACGCCGCTTTTACGAACAGTAATTTGAGGGATACTATCAATTGCCCATTTTTAAGTGTATCCAAAGGCAATTTTTGCGAATTTATAGACTCTCCTTATAAAATATGGACCGTGCCGAACTGCACGACGCGCTATACACACGGGAGGAGCATTTCATCATAAATTTTATCGCTCTTCCTGTCTTTATTTTATTGCCCTGCATGACCGACACTAAACTTTATCGCATGCCAAAAAAAATCTTAAAGACATAATCGTCCATAAAAGGTTATTTCATTGGAACAAATTGCGTTATGTCCTTGTTTGTACATGGGGTAGTTACCAAGGTAATATTTTGAGGGACTTCGAATACCATAAGATGGTCGAGACCGGAAACCGCTTAAATCTACTTTAGTGGTATGACCTCATTTAATGGCACACTTCACTTGTTTATGCCACCGTTTTCCACTTACCTCAGCATCTTCCGGTCGAAGGGTAATAAAACAAGATGCCTGTATCCGATTGTTTCAAAAGCTCTCTGCTGAGAATTATATCCACACACTTTCCAAAAATATCAACTTGACGCTTTTCTACTTCCATATCATATTGCAAAAATGCCTCGATACTTTCAAAACACAAAATGAATTAAAGTTATCCTTTGATTTGAGCAAAATATAAATCAACGTGTCTTTTTTACAAACTGGGATGAAGCATGAATTCATCGTAATTAACCCCTAGTATCAACAGCAAAAGCTCCTTAGCTAAAACTTTCAAGCTTTCAAGCTACTGGAACATATTTTTTTTTGGCCGCAAAGAGTTAAAGTTGTTAAATGTGGTCACTCTTCAAAACAACAGGATCAACACAGTAATTTAATTTAATTTGCTTTATTTTAACTATTCAATCTCTCTCATTTTCTACACATTTACTCTCTCCTCACCAGTATTAGAACACTCAAGTACTTGTAATATGACGCCCGTTAAAACATACGTAATTAAAAGTAATTCCTTAATTAATTTGGGCGGAGGAAAAAAAACCGGGATAAAATTAAAAAATATATACGTACGTTCATGGCAAAATTTTCAGCAGGACCTATCAGAGTGATGCGTATGAGCCGAAATATTTATTCCCTTATCGGGTCATATTCAACCCCACGGGTCACATACCTATTTTTCCAACCAACGCTTGACCTAATAAGAAAAAGTCCTCCTTTCCCACGGGGCTGAAGGGAAAAAATACACTGTTTTATATTTAATATCCAGCAAAATAATGTACACGTGAATAAATAACGTGGTCGATTATGCGTGGATGTATGTATTATATACAATGGCCGGGATTACATCTCGTATTTAGGTAATACTTTAATTAAAGAGGGTTCCTTTTGAATATCTGTAATTAAATTTTTGTCGAAACTCTTTTGAATTTATGTCTTCCGCCATATAGCTACAATGGAACATTGATGTCATGTTTTCAGCTTGAAAATCATCCCATGAAAGAACAAGAAGAAAATTAATAAACGACTATACAGGATATTTTACATATGGACCTTTCAATTTTTTTTTATATAAAGGGGGTCTTTTGCCACATTTCACACATAAGCCTTATGTCCTAAGTGACAGGGTTATCGAAAATAGTTATTTTTTCTCAAAATTAAAAAAATAAATACCAAAAATTTCACCTTTAATTCTTTGAGGTCCTATGTCGAGTATGACTCGACATTTTGTTTCTACATTTTTTTCCCCACTCAGATTTAAAATCATGTGATTTTATTTTGCGTATCGTGTTTGGGACAGTATTTGGAAAGGAATATTGGTTTTTGTGATCCTTCATGTTGTTTCGCCTACCTTCTAGAGATACAAAGGAAAGGGGCTGTTGCCCGGATAAAATCCTAAAACACAGGCAGTCACTCTTAACACACGCTTTCGTAAACATCTCCGATCATACTTACGATATTTTTACGTAATCATATAATATTCATAATATTTTTGTCCGAAACTAACGAATAAACGAAATAAAATTTAAAAACCTGATCTTCATTTAGGTCAAGTTTTTGAGAGAAACTATACATTATCTAATTATAAACTTTAAAATATAATGCCTCTATATAATATATTAGTAAAATATACAACTTTAGTAAAAAAAATAATAGTGTTTTATTAAATAATAACTTAAAAATTGAAAAAATATCTTTTATCTTAAAAATAGTCTAAATTATTTAGGGACCGCGAAAGGCTTAAGGTTAGCTCTTAACTTTTCAAAATCGCTACCTCTGCTTACGTATGCACACACTAATATTTTTTTAAATTTTAAGTTTATTTATCTGAAGTACCATTTTCTCTTTCATTTTTGCAAAAGCGGGGCTTAATTATTTAATTAGGATATCTTTTGTGGGCACATTTGTCATGTAAATTAATTATTTTGGCAGACTTATTCCGTGGATCGCACGGTCACCAGACCTGACACCATTGAATTTCTTTGTCTGTGAACGTACCCTATTCCGTGGCTCGCTCGACTTACAAACGTGACACCACTGAATTTCTTTGTCTGGCAACGTGCTCTATTTCCTTACTACACGGTCTCCAGACCTGACACCATTGGATTTCTTTGTTTAGGGAGATGCCCTATTTCGTAGCTCGCACGATCTCCCGATCTGACACCACCGGATTTTTTTGTCTGAGGACGTGCCCAATTCTGTGGCTCGCATAGTTATCAGACCTAACACAACTAGATTTCTTTATCTAGGGATATGCAAAAGAATTAATTAACACAACAGAAGTGCCTACAAAAAAATCCCAATTGAAAGAATAATCGTGACAATCACAGTTGAAATAAAATTAGGGCTAGTATGTGCATACGAAGCAGAGGTGGCGAATTTGTAAAAAAAAACAAATTTTAAACATATATAAATATTTTTTTAACCTTGATTCTGCCAAGCTGGCACTTCTTCAAGTTTAACGACTTTTTGGTATTTTTTCAAAATGTTGAAAAAAAAATGTATTCCGATAACCCTGACATTTAAGACATTGAGGTCTATGTATGAAACGTAGCAAAAAAACTCCCCTAGCCCCCTAAAAAAAATTGTTGATCCATGTATAAAATGCTCTATATAAGATATTTTTCAATAAATATTGTTTTTCGTCATATTGAAAATCAAATTTATTTGAAGGCATTAATTCAATCATATCTCAGTTTATAAAAGCAGACGACTTTTTTATTTGTGTTATTGAAAAAGACTTAAAACACTTCGTTGAACATTTAAAATCAAATAGATTGTTAAAAGCAGTTTTCAAACAATATAATCCCTTGAGATTCAGACAGCAATATTTTTATAAGTACATGATGTATTATTATTATATATTTGAAGGTGAGATGAACTTAGGGGTGAAATTTTTTCCAAGAATCTAAATTGCAATTTATTAGACTTGAAATTGAGATATATTGATAAAACCTCTTCGTCTATGCGTTGTCTACTTATCGTCGGGTTTCTTTGGTAACAACCTTGTGAATTTTAAAATAAATTTGGGTTAAAACATATTCAGAACTTCGCAGAATTTGAATCTGATACTATAATACAAATTAAGTTTCAGCAACAACTACAAAAAAACTGATATTGATAATAAAAGTATAATAAAAAAATATAGAAATATTCTTGAGCGAAAAGGATTGTTGAATTTTATAGCAATAAGCATGATTACCTTTATTAAATATTTTTTTACATTATATTTCAATTGGTTCATGATTTACATTAAATTTGTATAAACATGTTTGATATTTGTACAACAAATAAATCTTGTAAATAGTATTCAAAATCATGGATAGTTGAATAGTCCCAAGAACAAGGTGCAACAACATGGGATAATATTCATAGTTGGGAGAGTTTGTCACTAAGGTCCTCTAAGGAGAGGATTGGCCACGTAGAATTAGAAATTATATCATTGTTTTCTCTCGCAGTGTCCTGGCAGAATTAAGTTAGGCTCGTACATGCAAATTGAGGGTTTCCACAAGTTTCCCGGTCGCTGATGAGTTTTCCAAAATACTCGGCGCTTTGTTGTACTGTATTCCAAAGGGGATTAGTTTTGAATTTACCAGGAATGATATTTATTTT
Organism: Stenopsyche tienmushanensis; assembly: GCA_008973525.1. Taxonomy (NCBI): domain Eukaryota; kingdom Metazoa; phylum Arthropoda; class Insecta; order Trichoptera; family Stenopsychidae; genus Stenopsyche; species Stenopsyche tienmushanensis. The sequence goes on from WACJ01000358.1 coordinate 112,627, forward strand.
ATTCCCGAATAACCTTCGAACAGCCCCTCGTGTAATTCGTTTTATTTATTCGTCCTGAAAGGATAAACGGTCTTAGCGAGCCTTTATTTATTATACTGAATCTTTAAAGAGGTGGCCCCGAATATATTATCGGCATAACGCGCTATTTATTTATCAAATGTATCATAAAATTCCCCCCGAATGGATATATTTATCCCGTGAAAGCCTTTTTATATTCTCTTTGCAACACAATCGAATAAACAAATCATTGGAATTAATACGATTGAAAAGGGATACCATGCGTTAATATTGAATCTGCAATATTTTGTGAAAAAAATCTGGTTGTTTTTCTCTCTGCGCCCGGGGTATTTCAGACTCACCCATCACCTTGAGCACCCAGAATATACACCCCCACATGAATGCTAAAAATTCTCAATCATTCTCATTTCGCCCCTGTACTTACAAAGATGAGCTATTTTATTGTGTAATCTTATTATATCTATGATACACATGGGAACATGAGATGAATTTGTTCCGTTGGCCATGGTTCAGTAAAACTTTTTCAGCGCTTCTAAACATACTCAATGTTCATTCATCCAGAAGACATCCCCTGTGTCCATCAAGTCCATGACTACGACCTCTGACTCTACTAATCAACGCCTCTCGCTCGGCTTACATAGCCGAACATAACCACAGGACATTATCAGCTATGTTCAGATACCCATGTAATCCAGTGCTTCCCAAATACTATTGGAAATTTTATTTTTTTACCAAAGCTCATTTTTCAACAATCGTACATATCAACTTTTAGAGTGTTATACTCTTAATAACCTGAATTTCGATGTATTTAAATTCATATTTTCATGGAATATTTTTGAAAATATTACTTTCCAAATGCAAATATTTTATATTGTGATATATTTTGGAAAATATGCTATAACATCAAGGACTTCTCAGAACTAATTTTTAATTTCAAATGTATATTCTTTCTTATGCTCAACAATCATTTTACATGAGCATTTTTTAACACAGTCGGGTAATTGGTGAAAACATTGTAGTTTTGCTCGAAAATAAGATTGATTTCATCTATTATTTTTTCTACATATTTTTTCTTAAATTACCAGTAACAACAATATTATTTTTGCGTTGAAGTTTTCTATGGGCGTTATTATAGAATTTATTATAAACTAGCTTGAATCCCAAACAGAAAAATCCAATTAACGCATATAATTGTATTGATCGCATTATATTTCACCTGAATTAAAAAGAGTCCTATATTTTAGATGGTAAGCACCCATTTTTTATTAAAATATTCGTGCTATTTAATATTTTTAGCTATAACAGATCTGCTGCCATTCAAATCTGAATCTATGATAGCTGTGAGCTTTTATCCAAATGAGCTTTTATGATGGCATCCGTGCTCTTTTCCTGCGAAGAATAAAACTGACGATTGTCGCACATGTCCAAGACTTCCCGATTAGATCACGTGATCGATGATATTTGGTCCCGGAAAGGTCTGAAAGTTTTCCTTGAAACTTTTCTATCGAAACTTTTAAGACACATTGAAGTTGTTCCCCAGAGCTTTTTCGGTCCATAATAGCATCAATTTCTATTCTACTTTAAACAGATTTTTCTTTAATTCTAAAATATTCACACTTTTTTACCGATACACATCTTATCACAATTAATTTTCAGTCCAACATTGCATAAGGTATTAAAAATACAATAGCACTGTTAGTCTGAGCAGATTAAATTCGCCATATTAACAGCGACATCTTCCGTCTCTCTTTAGATTCAATGTGCTATTTTAGCATCACCACCTTCTGTGAACATTGCACCTGCAATACCGACCGATCATTTCTTGCGCGCACACTGATGCCGATTGGATAGTGACGCACAAGAGGTGTGAATCTGGAAAAGTCGGCGGTTGGCCTTGGCTGCAGAAGAACGTCCTTCCCGCAGCCAGATCTCTCTCGTATTGAATAAAGAGTTATCTAGAGAAGAGAGTCTTTCTGTTCGACGCCTATTCACCCCCATTCATCCTTCTGGATACATACAAGAGGGAACAGAGAGCCGCCCGGAGACTAAATTTAAAAATATTTTTTGTATCAATCAGACCTTCAAATATCCCTCAATATTAATTTTCTATAAAATTAATTTTCTTTTCGGCAATACCTCATGAAAGCTTAGCATTCTCGGACGAAATGATTTTCATGCCAGAATAGAGTATATTAACAACTATTGTCACCGGGTTGATACGAGACCAAACAAATGATTTACGCCCACCCCATACGTAGGCGGAGAGGCAGGAGGGTGAGTATAGGGTAAACAGAAACAATTATCAAAATTAAATGCGCGTGAATTTCCACCGGTCTGGATCCGGTTGTCATACATTCGTAGTACGGGAGCACAATCATAAAGGTCTTCCTCTCATGCATATTCAAGAAAGCTCCCTGTATGAGCATCTATCTAGTCTTGTGTCGACACACGCGTGTTGCTACCTACTCGATTTATTTATATAATAATATGTTTGTCTGTGACAGGACCTTCTCATTGCGTCAAATCTACTGTTATTAACATTAACAACCCCGGAGATAATGTGTCCTTTACGAGGCCCACAATTTAAAAGATTATACATCAATAAAAATAAATTTTAATTTACCCTGATGAATTTATCTCAGATGTAAATTTTCAATCGTCGAAAAATTATAATTTTATAAAAGCTATCGAATATATTGTTCGATGAATAAATTCATAGTCGTAAGTATTTTCGCTTTTATTTCGAAAGCTTGTGGTAGTCAATTCACACATGCCCATTTGTGGGTGTGGGAGGAAGACGCGTATGTCCAATTATTCCACCAGAATCAGTTCTCTGCAAGACTTGACTGAAGTAACTTAATTAAGCCAACTGGCAGTAAATATTTAACAAGTTGCTTGTAACGTAAATTATTCAAATGTGAGCCAACAAAATTTGCTGAAAACTTTCACGGTCACAGTCGTAGAATCTTCCAGCATTAGTCATGCTCAAAAGATATTGCGCCACTCAAAGTCCTTTTCTAGGGCCGACCTTCTGAGGTATTAGGTCTATGGGTCAAATTGATATTTGTGGCTTTCTTACTAGAATTAATTTATTTTTACTGCTATTTAATTATATAATCTATTTTATTGCTGATATTTCATTCAAATTGGATTTAATTTTAAAAATGTTTGAAAAAACCGGGTATTCGATCCCGTTTATTAGGTAATTAAAGGCAAAATGTGGTGTCAGGTCTGAAGACCGTGCGAGCCACAGAATAAAGCACGTCCCCAGGCAAGGAAATCCAGTGGTGTCAGGTCTGAAGACCATGTGAGCCAAAAAATAGGGCACGTCTCCAGACAAAAAAATCCACTAATATCCGATCTGGTGACCGTGCGAGTAACTAAATAGGGCTGCCAAAACAAGTAATTTATACAATTTTTAAGGGTAAAGATTTAAAGATGATATTTTGGGTATTTTTTCAAAATATAAAAAAAAATATTTAGACAACCCTGATATATAGGACAAAAAATCTATGTATAAAACGTAGTAAAAGAACTCCCTAATCCCAAAAAAATATATAGCAATTATATTTTCAATCAATTATCTCGAATCAATTTAGATTTGTTCCATCGCAATGATAAGTACTACAATATTTTGCTTTTTATCAAATGCTCCTTTAATCCAGATTATCTACTTAATCGGGAAATTTTCCCTCTCGATTATCCGGATTAGTGAGCGCTTGCTCTATTTTCATACACAAAGCAGATGAGACCTTTTAAGATTTAAAAATAATATTTTAACATTGATGAACTTCGATACATAGACATTTTTACTAATAATATTATTATCAAGCTAAAGACAAAATAAATGTTATGGCAATATGAAGGTACCTAAAATTTTGCAAATATGATAATGCTACAATTTTAAATTTGACGTAACTACAAATCTAAATTATTTTTTAGTTCTATAAAAAAAATACTGAGAATCCAATCCCGAGCCAAAATTTCGATCCCGGGATTTCGGGATTGCATTAGACCATCTTGGGACCAGTTCCGGGATCCCGAGATCGGGATTTTCAGTAATTTAAGAAATAATATTGATAAATTTGATCAAAAATTACTAATAGCATTAAGTGTTTCGTCATTAAATCGCTGCAGATGATTACTTATATACTATAATACTTTGATGTGATTCGTAATTATTTTGCGGAGAAATGCAAAATTTTTGAACCCCGTATCTATTATATTTCATATCGATATTCCCATTATTAGAGTCAATGTGTAGTAAATACATCACCGGTAGGGAAAGGTTAATATAACAATTTGAAAAACATATATATACTGTATACATAGATTAGACAGCTACTTCCCCTTGACGTCGCCTAAGCTCACCAATTAGTAGTTATGCCACTGCTTCCAAGCATCCAGATTTCGGCGGAAATCCGGGATCCCCTACTTATGAGTGAATAATATCAGTCAAAAATTATAATGATTTCATTCTTCATTCACAAATTAATAATAATATTTACCATTTATGGAAGACAATTGAAAATTACCCCAATAAATTATTTTAACTATATCTATTAATATATACATTCATCTTCCAGAAAAAAATTAAGATATAAAGTATAGCCCAAACTTGTTTGTATCGCACTTAAAATAGTACATCGTTAATCGTACATTTTTACATACATACGAATTTCTATCACATCGTAGCTTTATGTTCCCGTGTTTATCTTTGAGGATAGTTTTATCCTGTTCTTTATGAAATATCTGGTTGAGGACAAGCATTTGGCAAAGAGCTTGCTTTGGGGTGCGATTTCGTTTGATATAACACCTTTTCCAGAGTTGCATCAGGGTGTGCTCCTATTTTTCATGCAAGCTTCCAAACGAAGCTCTAGTGACTTCGGTGAATGCAACATCCTATAAAGCTTAAAGGACTACACTTATTGAAAGCTCTATATCATGTCGAATAACAAATAATCGCGAAAATGTTATTCGCGAACACTACCGCTGCAATATATGAGATAAACTTGATACGTGCCCATTCTAATATTGTGGAAATATTTCAAATCTGGCACGTATAAAAATATCTAAATTATTTGATAAATTTGACATATTATAATATATTCTTATTATGTATTTCCAATTTTCATCTCTATGTTTAGCTTCAATCTATACTATTTTCAGCTCGTCGTTCAGCATGAAATCTACAGTCCTATATTTATTGATAGTATTGTGCCTTAATTCGTGGAGATTAAAACTTTATGCAAATAATAGGCGTCAAAGTCTGTCAAATTACAAAGGAAGTCAACCACTATAATTAGCCCTGAGAAGCTTTCACTCAAAAGAGAGAATGTTGAGGTTTCTGTGCAAATTGGGGTGACAGTCAGCTTTGAAACGCGGTTATTTAACTGTTTCAATACAAAGCAAAGTTTAATAGAAAACTTAAACAAAATCGACAGAATTACGATGGGGGAATTAATCAATGAAATATTAAACATTTGTAAAGATAATGAAATCCAAGCGTACATTGCTTTGGCTACAAAAATATCTTTGTTAAATTCAATTCGCTTCAATGGCATACTATTTTATTATTTTAAATTGGATTGAATATTAAATATTTGTTGTTTTACATTTTTTATGATTATTTTAATATACATAAAAATTGCAGCCAAATTTATCTTTTTCGCATTAACTATCATGTTGAAGTCTATTCTGTTATTGATTGAATTTAATTGATCATTTTTATGAGCTGTTGTTTCATTTACTTCAATTGTTGACAGTATATTATTTGTGATTGTTCGACTAAGTTCAAGTGATTCAAATTAAAGTACTTTGTTAATATTCTCTTCAAACATTGAAGATTTTTTTATCAATTATGATTTAGAGATAAGAATAGGTAAGTAACCTAAACAAAATCATTATTTTTTCGCATATAATTTTTGCACCAACCACTTATTACAAACAAACGAACACTTGATACCCTAATCACAAACTTTGTTTGCAATTACACAGCATTCTAACTGAATGTAAAGTTTTTTTAATATAAATATCATCAACATAAAATATATTTTTAGGTACTATCCAAATAAGCAGTAAATAATCTGGCAACATTTATAAATGGTAGTTTATTTTACTAATTTATAGAAAATTTAAAAAAAATACTTTAACAGTATGACTTAATTATGTTGAATTTTTACTAAATTTTAACCACCTCTCCTCCCAAGTCCGACGGCACTCATTCGCCAGACTGTCATAATAACAGTCCAGAAACACACCAGAGCACAATTAGAGACACAAGTTAGATGACCCTCCATTTATGCTACCAGCTCTCGGTACACATACTTGGGCCTCGTATAACACGGTTTTATATGGCCACATAAATAGTGGCATGTTTTTATAACACGCTTTATATAACACGGTTAGACGGGAAAAAATATATATGATTTTAAAATATTATTGATATTGGACAATGTACCAGAACATCCGCTCGATTCAAAGCATCCGTATTTTTACCGCCAAATACTACGCCTATAATTCAATCCTTAAATCAAGATATAATTTCAATATTTAACATTTTGATCCTCAAAAAACAAATTTAAAATCGATGAAATCGTTGATGCCATAATCGCTTTACACCGATTACTTTCTGACAGCTCCTATCAGCGTAAGACAATCTTCAATTTGAGGCAGAGTGTTCTTTCGAATAAGTGGAAGTGGAGGGGGTCTCAGGCCCTGGGATAGTACTCATTTAGGGGTGATTCTTGAAGCTCATCAAAATAATCAATTGAAATTGTTTCCAACTCATAACTAAAAAAATGTTTCTTACATTACATTTTGTAATAAATATATATGAGATTAATAAAATCAATGGTGCATAAATGATTCAAGCAATCTTTGGAAATCCGCATCTGATTGCGTTCACAATCATCTGTTAACACATGCAGTATTCATCATATTGATAAATAGACTTATTATGCCTAAATATTTAGATGGAATATGTTCATTCATTTCTTATATAAATCGGTAGTGATTCCTTATAGTGATTTGGTGTACTTTTATATTTACTTCAGGTTTATTTCTATCCTCGTTCCGCCATGCTTAAATTCTGCAGTTCATTTTTTTTGCGGTTGTAAAAGAAAATGTTCTTTCACATTCGATGGCTTTAGACCTTTTTTCAACAAAAAAACTTTATTACACCACAAATGGCACACAGTGGTATGGCGAATGGGTGAAAGATGGACGAAGGCCGTCTTGGAATAGCACCCAAGGGATGTGACGCGATCGAGGAAACGACCTATAGCTAAATGCGTGGATGAAATTAGAATAATGTGTCGGGGCAATGGATGAGATTGGCTCAGAATAGAGATGAATGGGAGCGAGTTGCTGAGACCAATCTTGCAATGGATTCCGTTGAGCTGAACGGTGTTGAATACTGTTAAACCACCGAGACTATGGAAAAAATGATTTTGCATGCATTTGAAAGGCTTTGATCAAGCGATGTACAACTTTGCATATACATGAAGGTTTATATGTAAAATTGTGCTGTATTGAGTTTTTGCTTCGAGCGGAAATTGTCATCCGGCAAGAACAAATCCTTCAGATATACCTTTATGTAGTATATGAAAGATCTCTTCACCTGACACTGTGTAATATGCTCTGGAGCATTCTCAAATCGGCGAAGATATAATGCCCGATAGTTTCCTGAAGTACATCGCAGCGAATCGGATTTCACAAAACGGAGCATCCCCGACTGTGTCGCGGGATAAATGCGAAAGGCGTGGTTCAGTGGCGCCCAGGAACCCATTTTTTGCATATAAAATTGCTCCACATCCTGTTTGCAAGTGACTGGACCCCAGACAAAGGTGGACTCTTCCGGATGGCCTCCCACTGTTGATACCCGAAACTATCTCATGCCAGCAAGAGTAAAATATCACCCATTTCCGGCAGTGGGTGGGCCGGGAGAGCTCGTTCAATGACTATTTATCTCCATTTTATCTCTTACGATCTCTACAAGAGCATTTTTAAACAAGTCCTCCACCTCTTCTGGGATCCGGTACGTATGTTAAATGAGCCATATTAAAACAAGTGGTGAGATTTATACAAATACATTCGGAAGGTTCTCGCCTCATAAACGAGCCTCTTTTACACATATTTTATCGCAACTTACATATTTTAACAGTTTAACGCGTTCGCTGATGGCGATGTAAGGGTTAATCCCCATTGTGAGATATTGATCTTATGAATTCACGCCAAAAACATCGTGCTCCATTTATGGATAATTCCATTTCGGAATTGGAGTTTCTCGTTCAAAGTCCACTATCCATTAAAATGAGCATTCACTATCGACCTAATTCCGAAATTGCTCCAATAAAACAAACTTTCATTTAAGATAAAAACAACCTTCTTATTTGACCAACGATCTCTTTTCCACTCGGTTGCATAACTTTAGTTCGGAACGCCTTAACACATTATTGCCCGTAGGTGAATTAATACATCATTTGTAATTCATACGCAACTGTTTCGCTAGAATGCACTCAGCCTTCATATAACACGGTACTCCTATCCACAATTTTGGCAGGATCATCTATCAATACAAAATGGATTGCTCGGACACGCCCAGTGTTATAATATAAAATATAATGAAAGCTCACGTCATTTGAACAGAATGCTGCATTCCCTAAAACATAATTTTGGATAAAAATTTATTAAATAAAAATCACTAAAAATGTTTGACCATTTAAAACAGTTAGATCAATAATAATCTGAAGAAAAATGACTATTTCATTATGTGGAAATCCGAGAAAAAATTTAATGAAAAAAAAAGATTGGGCGTCGAATAGAAAGAGTCTTTTCTCTAAATAACCATTTCTTCCACACAGGAGAGAGAGATCTGGCCGCAGGAGGGACGACCTCCCGCAGCCAAGGTTAACCGACGACTCTCCCGACTCCCGCCTCCTGCGCGTCACTACCCAACCGGCAACGGGGCACGCGCAAGAAGCAATCGGTCGGTATGCAGGTGCAATGTCTCCGCAGGGCCACAAGAGATGGCGCTGTTAAAATAACATATTACACCCGAAGAGAGACGGAAGATGTCGCTGTTAATCTGGTGAATTAAATCTGCTCAGATTAACTGTTTTAACAGATTAACAATTATTTTTTTTTATTTTTTAGTACTTGTGATGATGAACGATTTATATTTTTATTGAATTTAAATATTTTTATCATTTTATGAAATTCAATCCTTGTATAACACGGATTTACATTACACTGATGTCTTTGCAGAGCCATTTAATAGTGTTCATGGATGTCGAGTTGATTTATTACATTTTTAATGGGGAATAAGAATGAAAACTTAATCTAAAATAGCCGATCGTTTGGTTCATCCAAATTAAAATTCTTCTCATATAAATTTACATTTAAGATTTTTTGCAGATGCAGTTTTCAACTTTTACCTCGGAGCTTTCTTCTACTTCAAAACTGTTATTATTCTCCGGCAGATGCTCACCAAAATTCAAAGTTTCAATATTGCTACTTAAGACTTTGTTTCAAAACTATTGTTGATATTGAGAATGATTCAAATTTGTCTACATTTAATTAATATTTTGGTTGAATAGATTAATTTGTTAAACGAATTATTTTTTTTTTCTAAAATAAGTGATATAATATGCTTTGGTTTTAAGTTACAACGGTAAATTATAGAAATATTTCATCCTATTGCATGTTTCGGGAATGATTAATTTAAATACCATCTCCCACAAGATTTATCAGCATATCAATTTTCATGCATGGATAAATCATATATTTTTAAAAATCTCGAACTGCACACGAACAGAATGCAATCTGCGTAGAATTTTTTTCCAGTAATTAAAAATATGCATGAGTTGATTATTACATTCCACCTATGATTAAATTAAGAGAAATTTTATTTAAAAAATAGTTTTTTTGTCATGGCCAACTTTGATTGAATTAATATAAATATCCCTATCCTCCAGCGACTCCAACAGCACATTGAAAAGGGACTCTCCCCACAGCAGTTCGGTTTCCGTGTAGGCAGCTCCACAATCGACGCCATCACCCAAATTGTAAACAGGCGTAGCGTGGCAGCGTAAAAGTCAGTAAACACACGATAATGATTGTGCTAGACGTCAAAAATTGTCTTCAACGCGGCGAGATGGCACCTGTTCCGATGATGTTGCACACACGACATTTGTCTGCCTAGCATGGAGCACCGAAAGAGACATCCTACGGGAGGAGCTGGGAATCAGCTCGCTCTCCCTTAGCACCATGGTACTTTCAATGTTAACGGATGCTAGGGCATGGAATGCGTTGTGCAAGTACACGACATGCGCTATGTGGCAGAAGGAAAATGCTGAACATAGAATGACATCCAGACATATAGCTGCTAATCTTGTGCAATACTTAATTAGTATCTGAGAATATCAAATACAGACAGCGGCCAATGGCACTCACAAAATTTAAATCCGTATATCCTGCACTGCTGTGCGGTCTGTTCCGGAATCGCGGACTAGCCACACAAAGTATCATCCACTGAACTTTATCCCTGCAAGATGATTCCTCACGCAAAAGCTTCCAAGTGCCCTATCTTTCCACTTCGCGTCCTCCAGAGGAGGCGAGGTCCCTACAGGGAGAACAGCTTCCGATTTTGCACATATTTGGAGGTATGCTGGATGGAAGGAAAAAAGGAATTGAATGGACAAGGTTTTGCTAAGATCAAAAGAAGTTCACTGCCCCCACGAGTCCAACCTTAATTTGAAGGGGGCTGCAAGGTGGAATAATCCAAACTGCAGGGGCTTCAACCCCTTCCCCGTAGTACTCGTGTCGGTTCAGCCATTCTTAGTACTAAATCTATGGCGACGAGTTGCTGTTCGAACTGCCTGTAGCTAGTTCTCCCCTGTCTGCCGAGGCAAATTGAGGAAAGTGGTATACCTTATGCACAGACTCCACTCACTTCTGTAATCAGTAGTTACACATTCCACATTACGGGTAAGCTCCGTACCACGACTCATGTTAGCCGGGCTCTCCCAGTTACGTTTAATGAGCCATCGTTGAGGCAACTTACGTTAGCCTCTACTCCACATCACTACTTCAGGGATTCGACCGTTACCTGCATTTGTGGGATTGGCACCCCCTCCCTGAGGTTTAATGGGTGTGCATCGTGGAGTGTGACACACACCCGGAATACTTAATTAGTAGCCGGGTGGCAGCCGAAGAGGAGGGGGGTTTAGTGGGTAAAAATCCCATACTACCACCAGAATGGTGGTGTCTTTTGAAGATTCCCCCCTTCGCAGACAAAAAAAAATATTTCTTTGGATACAAAACCTATAGACTGAGTGTTGGCAGCATAAATTGAGGGTCATCTTACATGTGTGGATCATTTAATAATTGTGTTCTGGCGTGTTTCTGAACTGTCATTATGACAGTTTGGCGACTGAATGCTGTTGTGTTTGGGAAGGAATGGGGCTGAAATCTAGTAAAAATTCAACTTGATTAAATCATATTGTCAAAGTTATATTTTTACTTTTCTATAAATTAGTAAAATAAACAATCATTTATAAGTGTTATCAGACTATTTACTGCTTGTTAAGATAGTACCAGACTGCTTCAAACTTGCTGAAACCAGCCAGAAAATTATATCATATTTTTAAAAGTTAGAATTTTTTTTTAATACAAATTTAAATTTAAAAAACAAACTACCATAGCATTATTTCAAATTTTCATGTTTTACTAATGTACGTGAAATGTTGATCATTTCTGTTAGCACCATGTGGACAATAAAATCTACGTCGACAGTCATATAATAGTTTCATAGTAATAACCAATGTAAATTTGCAAATCAAAATTTATATATTGTATTCAATTTTTTTATCAGTTTAAAGTTTTTGATGGCATAGCAAAAACGGCATATTATGGAAAGAAAAATGCCATATTTTAACATAAATGGGTCTCAGGATGCTTACATCAATACTTAACCACAATAAATCAATTTGAAAGCTTCCGGGCAACGTCATTGATGACATTTCTAGGAAAAATAGTGTCGTTTAAGATTAATCCAGATATTTTTGCGATTCAACATAACGCTGAAAACCCTCAGCACCAGCGGAGGTAGTCATTACAGCCGTAAATAATTTGATCGCACACGTTTATACCGGTAATAAAGTATACGTTGCGACTTTCCTATAGCGTTTTCTCGATGTTATAAAGAAATAAAAAGTTTAAGCCCGCTGCACACCGCAGAATGCATTTAATATGTGCACTGCTATATATTTTGCAGTTAATTTATGCGTCAAATGCCGCGGCCTGGGCGCAATGTGTTCCACGAAACATTGCTTGAATATTAAATTCCTCCATTATTATACGGAGCACGACGTTTTTCTACAGACCATGTTGTTTACACGAATTGCATCTAATGCAAACCTCCACTATTCTGGTGCATAAATCCGAATTGCATTTCCCCCATTGAGCCCCGACTGCACCGCTTTAAAATCTCTGATGGAAAAGCTTCGAGCCAGCCGCAGAGTGTTTTACCGCCAATGCGTTTAAATTGAATTATTTTCTCCGTTGATATGCTGCCAAATATTCAAACGTAACAATTTCCGTAGCGAATGTGTATATTAGAAATGTTCCATAGTATTATAAGCAGATTAGCAATGCCGATAATGAAGTCGTTCCATGAATACCCTCACGCATGTCAGTCCTCGGGTAAATCAACACAGCTAAGATGTATTTTGACACGGGCACGTGTTGAAGATGTCAGCTCTTCTGTCTAATTCCACCAAAATAGAACTCAGCTCTGCTCTTCGATTTCTGCATGCTGATGGTGTTTATGTCTCGGCTTTTGGGAATGTCTTCCAAATTATATGACATTTATTTTTAAAGTAACTAATGTCCATAATTTTACAGGGAAACGAATACAAGAATGCCTCTTTGAGCGCAATTAATTGGCCCCACAAAACTTTATACTATGTAGAACTACTTTGAGTGATTAATGAATATCATCTACATATAGATATGTGTCTTCTAAAACAACGTATTTATGTTTATTTGTAGTTTAAACAAGTTATTTTTTATATGATAAATCTAACATAAATTATTCCGAATGATTTATCACTTTCCATGAAATATATATAAATATTGAAGTTTTTAGATTTACGCGAGTCATGTTTATAATAAACGAGTTTTTTATCGCGTCTGGTTTTTAAATGCATTTTACATTAAAAAGGTAACATTAATTCGATATTTCGAATCACCTATTAGGTTTATTTTCAAGGATTAACTAGATAAATAAAAATTTCTTTATAAAAATATAATCTTAATGATCTAGTATTAAAAAAATATATTAAAAAACACAAATAAATTTTTCAAAATTCTAGACTATAATGCCGGCTTAAAACACCGCACAAAAAAAAATCATCCCCTACAGTTTATCGGACAGAAGATAAAAGGTTATTGAACACATTTTGATATTAATCCCCACTTTTCATTTAGCTACAATAAATATTTATAATTTAAATCCCTCCTGAAATGTCAATGATCCACTATTATAACGCCAAAAATTGGAATTTTTTATCATCTTCTACTATATAAAAATTAATTGGGCTTTGTTCGTTCGAAATGCGCTGCCATACCGTTCATCAGATTGTAATAAAAATTTCTTCACTTATTGCTAAAAATTTCCACGAGTAACATGGGCATAGTTCAATATATAAAAAATAATGTTTGTTTGTCCGTATTAAATGCGCTGCCATACTGTATATTCGATTGCGATAAAACTTTACCAGCTTATTTTTTGCATTATTTTAAACAACATAGATATAGTACAATTAACTTCCAATATATCTTCTTATATATAAAAATCAATGTTTGTTCATAGTTATAATAAAACCAACAAACGATATTTTTAGAATGATTAATTCTGTGGCGGCAACGCGCTAGATATCGGCTAGTCATAAATATTATTATAATAAATAATTGTTTTATTCCACGGGCTAAAAACTTTATACGTATGCTTTTAATCTTGATCAACAACTTTATTCTGATTGGCAACAATTACACAAGCTTTAACATTGAATACAACCTCTTTGATCCCTTTTTTGACTAACTAACAAGATCTATGTATCCAACCGGTCCGCTTTTCCGACCGCTGATCTAGAAAATCAGAGTTGACATGGATCGAGATGGTTGATTGGAAGTATCGCCCAAATTTATTGTTATGGTGAACTTTTTTTTTAAATTCTAAATTTGGTTTTAATGCTAATTATGGTATTTTAGAAAAAAAATCAGATATTTATAGGGTTAATATAAAAAATCCATTATCGTAATCTCTATATTTTTTGTTGTTGAAAAGAATGTTCCTACGATTCTTTTCTTTTGCATTTCACAAAGATTAGGAATGTTTGAATTATTATTTTTTAATTAAGAGTATCTGTATAATATTATCAATCTATTATAACTAAAGCAGAAACTCAAACAATGTTAGAGTATAATCCCATCTTAAAATATTCATAAGTTGCATTCTATAACAAAGCTTAATGCTGTAAGGCTAACATAATTAACTCAATTTGGTTAATAAAGCAAACATGCATACTTATAATAAGTAAGCTATTGTATGCGTGAGCTAATGAACACGCAAATTTGATCCAATACCTAATCAAAGTCAATATCTCTGATCTTATGATGAATTTATTTTTTTAAATATATTAAAATCTTCCTTGGACAAAATATATAAGACAATAAGATATAGGCGTGATAAGCAAAGTAATAAGTTGAACACAGATTCTCCACCAAGCGTAAATGATTTCGGGTTAAGCGTACGGTCATTGGGTTACCTTTTGTCGACGGGGTCTGTCGCAAGTGTCCAAAGTAGAGGACTGTGTGGAATAGCAAAGCAGCAGATATGTGGCAGAAATGAGGACGAGACAATACATCCTTTCAGCCTGGGGCCAAATAGACGGAAAGGATAGCAAGGACCCCTAGAATGGATACCTCGTTAAAACGGGTGCTCTCTGACCCTTATATCTTTGTGAACATTCGCTCGAATGTGTGTTCTGCTTAAATTAACGATCTGCATCTAAGAGCTTAAATATCATTAAAATAATACCCATACTAAATTCCTCATTCCATATCATCTTCGACAGCAATATTCTAAATTTAAAAAATGTTTTTGAAACATTTTGTATGATGCCTAAATAAATGAAAAAAAAATATCATTGTTAAAATTTTAAATGTAGTGGCATTTTATGTTTATTTTAAAATTTTAGATTATTTCAAAAATCACCGAATATAGTGGATCTTGGCATTTTTTCTCTGAGGCTATCGTAAATTGAATTCTAAAATAGTGGCAATATCAGTATAAATATAAAAGTCAGTAAAATAGATAAAACGAGCAGCGCCTTAAACAATCTTAAAACTTAATCAAAAAATTATAGTTAAGTTCGTATTTAATAAATTTTATTTTCAGTAGCAAAAATCAAATTACTTTTGAGTCTGAAGATCGCGCCGAAAGGAATGAAAGAAATCCAATAACAGTAATTTTAAATTAACTTTCTTTCTTCGAATTTAGCCGGAGTCTCACAGACGAAAGGATGATCTGTAAAAATAGCGAATAAAATAGGTTTTATTGAAATTAGCACCAATAAAAGCGAGTTGACAAGAAAGTTCCTACGCTGAAGAAGGTCGGTATGCGCGTTGATGCTTCAAATAAAAATGCAATTTAGACATTTAACTCCGGGGGAAACTCTTGCATTTTCGTCATTTTACTCCGAATGTCAAGTAATAATTGAGAAGTCTCTTCGTCGGTGGAGTAACACGGTGTTAGTTTAATGCACTCCGACAACTTCGGGGGTGTTAAAATAAATTGAGTTAGTGCACAAGTCAACCTTTCTCAAAGAGGAGAAAAAGTTTTGGCTTCGCTGCGAAACTCAGAGCTTTCAGTTGCGTCCATTGATGCACTTTTAAATTATAACTGCTAAATGAGATTTGACTTTCCCAACGCTACTCTTTCCACTTTTTTTCATATTATTTATCCAATTTAAATGACTTTTATATCTAAATGTAAAACGAAATTTGAAAAAACATTGGTAAAAATATAATGTTATAAAATGCATACACATTTAATTCTCTATTAGTCAAAAAAGTGTAAATCTATCATTTAGTTGTGCAAATGACTTTCACAATATATGAATTAAAACCTTAATTACATCAAAATAAAATTCTAATTGAAAACATCTTTTTTACCATAAAAATTCGAAAACAAATATTTTTTAAATTATGTTTTTCGTATAAAATTTAAATAAAAATATCCAAAATAAAGTAAATCAACAATGTATTTTGTATGTTTGGAATGACCAACCAAATTTTGTTTATGGTCGCCTTGAGGATACTTCTTTTTGTCATCCTCCGTCCGGCATTGTTAACATATATTGTCTCTTATCTCTTCTTATTGTATGCGTTTTTTTATTTTTTTAAATGGTATCATCTCTTCATTATCTTATTAATTATAGACATTTCTCAATCTCTCTGCTCTCTCTTATAATCTTAATGCATCCATAATCAATGCGTTTAGAAACACGTATATTCCCTGTGATTGGTTTTAAATTTTATTTTTTTTAATTGTGCAAAACACTTTTAGTATTTCTCCTATCCCAATATCATGTCTGGTATTTCTGAAATATATTACCGATGGTGTTGATCCTTCCAATAATGGTATATTTTCTATATTTATGAATGAATCCTGAGAACTCTAAGCAGCAGTTGGTCAGAAAGAGAGGGAGTATCGTTTCTACTCAATCCGCTGCACACACACGCTTATAGACAAGCTACGCGCATGCGCGCTTGTAGAACAGAAGAATGCGAATAAATTACCAAAAAAGTGTCGATAAGTCCTTTGGAAATAAATAGAGCACATTCAAGACAATGTTCATATGTATGGAATGATGGATAAATATGCTTGATTATTGCATAGTTGTTTTTTTTTTTTTTCAAAAACTGTGTGTCGAGTTTCTATGTAAAACACACATTTATTTGTTGGCCACATATAAGGTATGATTTATAGAATGTGTTAAATTTTTTTATCTCTTTGAGCAGTAAAGTCGCGTATTTGCGATCGAATCCCAGTGATTCAGAAAAAGCATTCTTACACGTTGAGCTCGGAGAGAAACAAAGACGGAGAGAGTGTCTTGCGTTCATCGTACGATTGTATAGATCGATAACCCAAATTTATCGACAATCATGATAACCCAAATGTATCGATTTCAAGTGTATTGTTTATGTTTATAAATGCATATATGGCCACACAATATGAGGAATGGTTCTTTCAATTCTATCCGGGAAGGGCATTCTGTATGGCATTTTTGAATATGCAAATACTGCATAGTATACATTAGATATGGACGTCGCTCGAAGGTATGCAAATGGCCAAGTGCGCCTTAAAGCTCTAGCATCCTCGAAACTATGAAACACTCGACATGGTGCAATGGCAGCGTCTCGTTTTTATTATGGTCGAGTGGCTGTTAAATCGGGATTCCGGTGGCTAATAACCACTTGAGCAACCTCAAATATTGCTATCTAGGTCCCAGTAGGGGTATACGGTAATTTGGTGGCTGGTCGGACTGCAAGTTTATTGCAAATATTTGGACACGGGCCCGGTTATTGTTGCCGAAGTCCGCTCGTTAAACGGCTTATTAAATAAATCTAGCTCAGTCCGCGAACATTTCTCTGACATATATGCCTAACGAAGGTTCCCCGCATACTAATTTATTGCCCCAACACAGAATAGGACAAGCCGTTCTATTTTGCCAATTTACGTGTATATTTGCATATGGGGAATTATATTGTTGTGTGGCTGCGCCCAATTGAATATTCATCCAAATAAATGCTCGAAAATTTTGTCCTGGATTTGGGTTCATCAAGGGAGTGACGTTCCATTGAGTTTTTACTCCTACTAGATTCATATTCTCCGTTTTAAGAGTTGATTGGATTCTACGCTTTGTTATAAAGATTTGGGTCCAAATCAAAATGCAAATTCAGAAGTGCTAATATTTCCAAATGATCTTCTTAATCAAGATTCATGTTAATTTCTTGCTTGGATATTATTTTATAAAAATAAAGCATATATTATATATTCATATTGACTCTGGAAAATATTTTTACTTTATACTAATAAAATAAGGCCATCGTATCATAAGCTTCTTGCAGGAAAATTTAACCAGAAGTGGTTTCGAAGGATAATATTAAGTCCTCGGTACATAAAGAATGTGAGCGAATAGTCAACATTGCTCATGTTGCTCATGGAGAAGGTTTGATTACATTGATGCTCAAGATTTAAACGGTTTCATAGAAGATCCCTTAGGGAAGGATACAAGTACAAACTATGGTGTAAATATTTTGCGAAATAATTTAACTATATTATAAGGACGAAGGGAGTTAAATAGCATTTTGAAAAGCCCAAAACCCAAAACAATCATTAGGAAGGAATTTGGAACAAGTGCTTATTCATTATTATAATATTGCAGAGCTATGGGCCTCTTCAATATCCATTCACAGGAGGGGTTACATCCATCTTGTCTGTATCATACATTCACCTCCTCATTCACTCGATATTGAAGGTAGCATTACCACCAAGTTTTATTTCGAATGCTCACCCAGTGGGTATCCTGAATCCCAGTGGGTGACCTTTTTGACTCTAGATAACTAATCAATCGTCCTGATGAGTCAACGACATTTAACAAAAATAGAGAGAGTAGACTCCGAAGTTAATCCCCGTAGAATCCTCCTTCCGCACATTTAGTGCCAAAGCTGTTTGAATGCGCCGAATGCACAGAGACCAGCGACTATATCTGCGTATCCAATAGGTCCCGAAGCGGAACCTCTGACACATAGCAGGAGAACTTCCCGATCGGCCTCCATACCCGGACATGACCATAGTACGTGATCCACTGTCATGACGGAGAGATGCTTTGGATCGTCCGTATCCCGTGAGGAACTGGAATGTCTAATAACATGGAACGACCCAGCGACACGACAAATGATATTTAATAGAGCTAAAAAACTTGTATAAATGTCTTCCATCCTTCTCGTTTATCCATCTTTCTTGCCATGCAGTGCTACATGCAAAAAGGATCCTCCTTTTTTGTGATTTCAAATCGGTTTCTAAACAGGGTCGCGAGCCTATAGGGAGCTGCACTCAGCTTTCAACTGCTTTCAGTATCACACTTTTATATATAGGATGTTATATTCATGGATCGACAAACGTTTTTATAAGTTGAACTAGCCTTTTTTTGTTTTCAAATGCGATGCTTATTCATTCAGTAGGGACTTTTTTGTGAGAACCTCTGTCATGTAAATAAATTATTTTGGCGACCCTATGTCTCCAGATCTGACACCACTGGATTTCTTTGTCTAGGAACGTGCCCTATTCTGTGTCTCGCACGGTCTCTGGACCTGACACCATTGGATTTCTCCACCTGGGGACGTATCCTATTCCGTGGTTTGCACGGTCTCCAGACCTGACACCACTGGATTTCTTTGTCTAAAGACGTGCAAAAGAATTTGTTTCTCATTAGTTTGCACAAATAAATTGCATAAAGTAATGATTTATTTAGATCAAACTACAAAAACAGTTATTTCGTGCTATTACAACTACAGATTAAAGTTATGACGTTTTAAAGATGAAATTATGGGTATTTTTTTTAAATGTTAAAAAAAATGCTAATTCGGCAACCCTGACACTTAGAACATAGGGCTTATGTGTGAAACGTAGTGAAAGACTCCCTAATCCCCTAAAAAAAATGTGTCGGCCCATGTGCAAAACATCCTGTATATATCGTCTACTTGTATTGAAACCAAAACACATTTATGCAGCAATGAAAAATATTATTGATTTTCGAAATCCTCCCCAATCTCGTTGACACGTCCATCCGACTAAAGCAAGCCATCAAGTGAACCCATTTCATCGGTAGCCTTCTTATTCGCCTGTTGGTTCTATCAAAGTTTTACAATCCCTTTCGATTAAGCCTCGTAATTAAATTTGTAGAGAATTGTTTACACCTTGCTTCAACGATCTAATAGGATTTCCAAAAATAGCTCACACCAATGAATATATAATATTTATATACCCGCCCCCTTTTAGTTTCCTAGAAAACAGGCTTTAACACTTCCCATAATATCAAAATTCCTTATTTTTACCCCAAAAATAGCTCGGTAGGTAATGTGAAAATGACTCATTTTATAGCTTTGAATTTTCACAAAAAGGTTTTCTGTTTAATTGGTTTTATATTTTTGAATACATGGATCTCTCGAGTCTAGTTCCAAGATTATGTTTAAAATTTATGGAACAATCAAGATATAGATTTCAAAATTTCTGCTACATTCACAAAGGCGTTTATCCGAAATCATAACCCTTACGCTTGATTCACCTTGAAGACATTTGAAGACCATTTTGGACCATAATAATAGATTGATTTAATCTATTTTAATTTTGATTCATTTTGTGTGTCGAGTGCATAATAGTAATAATTTGCTCTGAAACTATGACATATTCGTTAAATTATTTTAAGAAACCTTCCATAGAAGTATTTTATCGAAAATCTTGCAAAAAAATATGGTTCAACTCCATAATCTCTAATAAATGTTTCTTCACCTAATTTGTTATCCGCTTAACGGCCATAATGCTTATGTATCTGATCCTCATTAATTACACTTCCTTACATGCCAAAGACAGCATAAAAACGAAATCTAAGAAATGAAATAGTCCCTAAATCTATTCTTCCTAATCCCTGACACTAACGAGACATTTCTTACTCGTTCGTCCCACAAATACAATATAATTATTGCTAAAATCACCCTGCTTTCGACGCGGAGCCGTATTTATTTCAGCCGTAAAATTATATCTTTCGACTTTTTAACTCGATTTTCAGCGATGGTTTTCATAGCCGGCGAGTGCAAAAATATAAATTTTGGCAAATTAAAGGATGAGCTGGGAAAAAGTGTATTTGTTGGCGAAATGCGGTGGATTGTGATGAATTGAAAATCCCCGAGGGCTTTTTTTCAACGTACGGTGATTCGTCGTGTTTGTTGACATGCATTAACAAATTTTGTACGGTTGCAAATATAAAATCCCACCATCAATGGAAAGGTATACTTTCATTTTATTATTTCAATGAGCATTACTTTTATGCTTATTTATTTGACGGGTGTTTGTTTAAACAATTGTGCATCCGTTGGAACGCTCAAAAAGTATTTTTTGTCGGAAACAATACAGAAAAGGCACGAATTAGAATTTAAAATACAGACTACGAGTGCAGATATGATTTTATTTTTGCGTATTTTATTATACGCGATTAAGGATGGAAAACTACACTAAAAGATAAATATTCTATTCTGAAATCATATTGAGATTGAAGACTACTGACACCAAATATTATCACCATGTAATTGCACTGTTAACATGTACAGTTTTAATTCGCCTACGTTCTGTGGTGGCATTGCGGATAAATTGCGTCTGAAAGAACGACACCGATCACTTCTTGAACGTGCACCGAAATTGTGAGGAGTCATCGAATAGCCTTGGCGGCGGGAAGACGTCCTTCTCACAGCCAAATCTCTCTCTCGGGCTTAATAAAGAAGTTATTTAAAACGAAATATATTAGATCCGACGTCCGTATATTTATAAATTCAAGTTGTGGTTGAAAAATATTTAAAAAATGAGAATATTTGGCCAATAAGGAAGCATCATCGCTTAATTGTCACAACCTGATCTTATCCAATTTTTGTACTATTCTATGTGTCGTACATTTAATCCATTTATATTAATTAAAATAGAGTTTTTGACCTATATATACTAACAAAGATATTTAGCTTGCATAGAGTCATTATATATACAATTATACACGTTATATAGGTCAATGGGCAAATCTGGGTTAATAGAAAATCGAGCAATGCCACTGGTTATTCAACGGAATTGAATAAATATTTTTTTAGTTAAGTACGAATATTTTTGATGATTTAGAAGTATAAGAAAAAAAAATTGACATTTATTGCTAAAAATATATTCATTAAAATTCATCACAATCTAGTAGTCCATAGAAAAATTCTTACTCTTCAAAAATGAATGTTATATAATTTTAAAATGATATTTGCCATATAGTGACCGTGCGTCATAAATTACTAAAGATGGCCGAAACGAATATTGCATATATCATCATTATCATTATAGCGCAGTCACAAACAGTCAACTGCAGGACTAGGGTCTCTTCAATATCCATTCACAGGAAGGTGTTATATCCAATTCGTCTGTATTATATATTCAACTCCTTGTTCGCTCGACATTAAAAGTAACATTACCTCCTAATTTAATTTAGAACGCTCACCCAGCGGGTCACCTGGGTGAACGTGTTGAAGGGCGCTTACACGATTGTCTCGATGGGAATGCGGGAAATTTGTAAAGATTGAGTAGTTTTCCTCAGAAGATAGTGAAAAGCTATTCTAAACAATCTTGTTGACTTTACTGAAAAGGGTTTTCTGGAGTACAAAGAGTCTACTCCCCCCTTTCCTCACGAGAGCGTTGTTGGACTAGGATGAAGTCCTATGTGACACAAAAATGCATCTCAGTTCGTTGCCAAACGGAATTCTTTCTTTCAATGTTAACGGATAGTAGGGTATGGAATGCATGGTGCAAATACACGACGTACGCTATGCGGCAGAAAGAAGATGCTGAACGTACAAGACGATGAACTTAATAGTAACAGTAGAATGACATCCAGAAGGAGACAAATGGAGATCCCGTGAGGTACACATCGCTGCCAGTCTTGTGCAATACCTTATTAGTAGTCGGATGGCAGCCAAAGAGGATGGGGGACTTGGTGGGTAAAAATCCCACACTATCACCAAAATGGTGGTATCTTTTGAAGTTTCCCCCCTTCGCAAAAAAAGAACCCCTGTGTTAATGATGTGGATTAGAAGTGCGCGAAAAGTAGCCACGTCGATTTGCTCTAGGGTAACCCAGCTAACATGAGTTGGGTGCGCAGGTCGCCCTATGCTGCTTACCCATAAAGTGGTATATAGAATAGCCGATTACATTAGTTGGTGGAATATGTATCAAAGGCTCACCACTATCCTCAACAGCCTTAGCAAACAGGGGAGAACCGTTTTAGGCTGTTCGAATGTCTCCGTGGATAAGTACTAAGAATGACCGAACCGATACGAGTACCATGGAGAAGGGGTAGACCCTGAAGTCCGTCATCTCCTGCAGTCCCTTTCAAACTGAGGTTAAACTCGTGATGGCAGTGAACCCACTGTATTCCCTTGAAGTTGTCACTTGCGAAGAAGTCACTTGAAGAAGTCACTTGCGTATTTTTTATGATTATCGGGTGTCAGAAGAAGACTGACCGAGCTAGCAGTTTAAATTTTTGAATTGGCCACAAGTATTGTTGTCTGTATTATCACGATATTTTTTTGTACGAACTAAAATGAGACGGGGGGTTCTAGACGAGGGGCGTAGTCCACGGGTACTCGTGATGCTGACGAGGTGAGGCAAGCCTGCAGTTGCGGAATCGGGAAAAAACAAAAAGGTGGATTTAAATCAATAGTCGGGAAGATTTAAATCAACAACTAGAAATTCCTGGCAAATCCAAATATTGAGTTGCTTATCTTAAAAAATATAATAAAAACCAGAAAACGTGTGCATAAACGACATGATGCCGGATATGATAAATACTTTTTTAAATCCTCAACTCTTTATAATAGCATAACATTTACTAAGAGCATTTTTGTAATATCCTCGGCATTGATTAGCGAGTCATATGATGGATCGGCATGTAACCGGGTATCGGGCCAATTTTTTCTAGTAAATTTCTGGGAGCATTTTAAACGTTGATCCGGATAAAGATTGCCGCCTTCGGTTGGCGCCTCGGGCGCTTTTGCTCTCGTAAAATCAAAGATAACTGTTTATATAGAAATCCTTGTGATGTTCTTCCTCCATCCATTCGGTACGAATGCCTCATTGTCCGACTAAAGGAGCTTTGAGTTCAATTTCAAAGAGATTTTTGGGAATACACTTTAAGACAATAATAAACAACGTCTTCCCAGGGCCTCAGTGAAATACTCTCCATTATTGCGCGAAATTCTTACACTTAAGAATTTATTCACTCGTGCGGTTGCCAACATTTTATCTCGGCGTGCCCGATATAAATACGAGCTTTCAGTATGAAATGTTTCCTCTGCTAAAATCTACTCCATACACTTCCAAATATTTATATGTGCGAATAAACCACTGTATAGCGCATCGGAATGCCAGTTTAAGCGTGTTTGAAACCCTTCTATGCATATATCAAGCTGTCCTGTTTCAAATTCGTTTAGCGTCCTCCACTTTAGTTGGACGTAACTAAATCAGCGTCGGTATAATATATTGTTAATTGTCGCGTGTCTTGCTTCCGATCCGTGCAACGAAGGGCTCCATGTTGCGGCCAAGAGATCCGCAATTCCAAAGTACGGGAACTCGGTCGAGGGCTATTACATGGAAGGGGCAGATCCCTACTAGTGCCGCCCGCTCCCTCGGGCACTACATACCAGATGTGTTTACCACCAACTTCAAAGTGTTGCCCGAGTAGCAAACAAACCGTGATCACCGGCTCAAAACCCGCTGTGCCACTTTAAAACACATTATCCCTAAATAACTCAAACTATACGAAATAATTAATTTAAACTTATTATTTACTCCCTTATTCAGAAAAACATAAATAGCAATACACTTCAATATATTACGCCAGACCAAAACATATCAGCTTTACTCTAATATAGATAGTTTATAGCATAAAACAGAAATTCGTTGGTTATATAAAAGTACATTTTTGGATAGTTTTTATGCATTTTTTAATTCAGTGTCAGAATTATTGGAAATTATGACGATTTGCTACTTCATTTAAATATTCAAAAAATGACAAGGGATCAATCAAATTGAAACTAAAATAACAATTAAATGCAATTATTGCAAAATTATTTCAATGCAAACAAGACATGGGGAATGGAGATTTCTCCAAATTTGTCCGTCTCTATGGGCCCGCAATCTTCGTCTCGAGTCGCAGGGTAATCCGAGCGATGGGACTCCGCAGCCCCGAAACGAACTCGCAGCATACGCGACGGAAATCGGATTTAATGATCCCAAATCGATAACTAACAGCATAAATTATCAACCATTCGCTACAATTGTTTTCTCAGATGTAAAGATATTTGCCTGAAACTAAACAATATTGCTATGAGAACTCACTATTTTTTTGGAACAGCGAGTGGCCAAATAATGCAATGACTTAATCAACTCATGAATTTCCAATTCTCATGAAATTATAGAATAATATTTCATTACTCCTAATATTTTTGATTTAATTTTATAAATAAAACGTTTTCGTGCCAACAAAAAGGTTATGAAACACTGCTCACTGTTCTAAATTTACCAAAATAATTAATGTCTTAATAATGATAAATTAATGCTTATCCCGATGCAACCATACCTAGAACTGCCAACTCCTCAGTTTTCATTCCGAACCCCGATTTTCAGCATCTCCAGTCCTCAAACTTTTGAATTATTAAGTGCAAAAAATATTATATTACACGTATAAATAGAATAGTTTGGCAAAAATATTTACATTTACATTTAATGGCTACCATATATTTATTTTGTCTCCTTTCAGAAAATAAGAAAAAATTGACAAATTGAAAAGATATCGGTTTCACATTAATTAATTAAAAAAAAATTAAAACAGAAACATTTAATCTATAAATTGAAATGTTTATGCAAAAATATTGATTATATTTTATAACTTCATTGTATCCTCATTTGATGGGTACAGAATTATGTATGTATTTTATACGCTAAACTGTTCGCTTATAATCGCCTTGTGATAATAACAACACACCTCTTCATGGCACCTATTTAATTAAATTATATCTGTAGCGTGTAATCCGGATAATCGGGTTTCTACTGTAAATCGTGACTTGTAGTTGGTGCAGGGGATTAAACTGCGACTTAAAAAGACTATATTTTGTTGGTCTGAACATGCCAGTATAAAATGCGGTTGCAAGCACACGTGCATCATACAAGGGGGTTGTAACCCCCTCGAAAATATCAATTTGCACATATGAAAATGCCCAACAATATTATCGCCTATTTGATACGGCATAAAAATGAATGGTTCCCAACAAAATACATACAAACGATGTATTTTTGTATCTTGTAATTGGGTTCTTATAATCATTATACACTTATTACAAGTATTGATATAATGGGAATCTAATTATAAAATTTCGAGTTCAAATTGCCATAGAAAATCACCACATTAAAATGCTTTCAAAAGAAATGTTTCCTATGGAGATTGCCTACATCCGATAGCTGATAAGGCCGATTATGACATATTACGCAACATCATTCAAACATTAAATCTTCAATGCTTTTCTTAAGTGCTTCAAAATACACTTAGTTTAATTGGCAGGGTCTTGTGAATTTTCGTTGCGACAGAAATAGTTTTACGGTTGAAAATTTATAAAATTTTCGTAGAAGAAATATTTGATAACACACATGGCAAAGTTCTGGCAAGTTTTACCCTCGTCCTCAATTTTCAGACAGTGTGCAGCTCTTTCTAAGAAACTTATGTGAAGAATAATAACTCATATCGCAACTTGTTACTTACTCTTGTTTGTTCTATTCTAAGAATTTTTAGTTCCTTAGATTTTATGTATTGCAAAATATTAAGTGAGTTTTCCATGTTTTCTTTTTAGAATAACACCTTATCCACGGAAAGCGTTTGAAGAACAACAACCGTATATATCATAAGTACACGTGTAGCCTGGAACCTAACTATGCGATGCCAGACAATAGAACTCAGTGAGGGCTCAGAATAGGGGTTGGTAAACCATTTTAAAATCGATTTTACATTTGCGTCTGCAAAATGCAGGCGTTAAGCCTTAATGAGACATTTTTTCGTTGCAAATTGTGCAGGTGTCAGTTCTTTAATTAAATTCTTATATATTGTCTCTTAAAAGAATAAATACAATGCCCTTAATGGAGATGTGGGATTTACGAGTAGTTGATGCCAATTAAATTACACTTTAATTAGAATAACATAACAGAATAGAATCAAAATAAGATTCACAACTTTAACAGAATCTTTATTTCCTTAAAACGCTCAACTGTGACATTATACAAATAATTAATTGCATGTATAACAGCATAGATTCAAAACCCCCCCATCTGCACATTTAGATTGAATGAATTATTTTTGATGACACTACCCCAAGATGAATATTATACATCCCCCGCGTGCAGAGTTTATAAGCGTGTATACGCAGGAAAGCGAGAATTCCTATCAAAAATTCGTCTTGAAGAATTAAATTTTACAAAGCCTCTTAAATAATTTACGAGTTTTATTAAACGAAGACTGAGTGGGTCGGGATCTTTTTATCAACATGAGCCAGGAAAGATGTCCTTTTGGCTGGGATTTAAAAACCACTCGTGTTGAAATATCGCTTTTCCGAGGGCGAAAGATTGAAACGCTTTTAATATGTTTAATCACCTCTAATTTTATTCATTCAAAAGCGGGCAAAAAAGGTTATCAACGAAATTCACATTTTCGAGCCTGTATTTTACGAAGATTGCGGAAAAAAATCTTACGCGATTTGTTTTAGATCAATCAAAAATGGCACAATGTATAGAAATAAGTACAATTATTTTAAAAAAATATTGATAGATTAATTAATAGAGAATTGCAAGATTAGCATCATCAAGTTTTTGGGCATTTTATACTAGCAGTAAGATGTCAAAATCGTAAATAGTAGTATAAAATACAGCATTCTTGTTCATATTAAGGCTTAGAACTGTAGAAAGTATTCTAGTCTAGAATTTTCAAAAAATCGATGTTTAAACCTTTGAAAATATATCTTTCAAATGAATTTCAATTTTTTAAATTATTTACGGAGTTATAGAAATTTTAGTGCGGTGACAACTAAGTCGGTCTTACTAGAATAAAAATTTTAAACGCGTTTTTCTCGAAACTACTTTTTTCAACGCGGTTGACATAATATCTCCGGTTTAAATTAATTTATTTACTTAAATTTTAAATCAAAATTTAGTTTATATATTTTTCTATCGTCTCTACCAGATTTATGTCAAAAATATATTTTTAAATATTTAAAAAAATGTAAAAATACTAGACCAAAAATTGACTTCTTTTTAAACTGACACCATTTTATGAAAATAATGTTTTTTGTTTCCCTGAAATAGGAACAATAGCGACATTTTTAATAATTGAGTTTTTTTTTAATTTATTTTAAATAAAAGAAGGGTTACAAATTATGGCTTGCATTCCAAAAAAAAATTATTTAAAACTAGCCGAAACCCAGCGCGTTGCTGCCACAGAAGTATTAATTCTAAAAATATATTTTGAAATTTTAAAGAGTTATTTTGTTTAGGAATGATAGAAATAATGAAATTTATATTATTTTGTTGGTTTTATTATAAATATGAACAAACATACAAACATTGATTTTTATATATAATATCTACTCTAAGTTAATTGTACTATACCTATATTATTTGAGAAAGTGCAAATAATAAGTTGGCAAAGTTTTATTGCAATTAAATGAACGGTATGGTAGCGCATTAAATACGGACAAACAAATATGGATTTTTATGTATTAAACTATGATTATGTTACTTGCAAAATCCTTAACAATAAGTGAAAGAAGTTTTATTGCAATCTGATGAACGGTACGGCAGCGCATTTCGAACGAACAAAACCCAATTCATTTTTATATATTAGATTTATTATTACAAGAGATAGGACTATATATTTTTAACTACTGTTCAAATTTCACATAATTTATGAGAAACTTCAAACTGTATTTGCAACAATTTGATAATAAACAGTCAACTCACTTCTCGATTATACGAAAAAGGGTAAATAACTTGAAACGTGCTGATTTTAAAAAATAAGGGCTGTTATAAATGACCAATTTAATTAATTTACAAGACAATTTAATAATTTTCTAAAAATATCTAAAGATCTCAGCCAACCGATTAACTTTAATATCAATGATACATCAACCTCCCCAATTGGAATTGATAAATTTAGAATCAAATCTACAAGGTGCTTAACCCCTTAAGTAGGGAGCCAATTTTAAATCACTATGAACTTAGATGCTATATTCGTATGTCTATCGCTTATCATCCGTAGAAATTCACTTATCTGCTAGGATCGCACAGCGTGTATGAAGCTTGTATATGATAAATATAAAAATGTATAAATAAATAAATATATTATCGATCTATACAATCCTACAATCAATTCAAAGTATAAGAATGCTCTTTCTGAATCACTGAAATTCGATCGCAAATACGCGACTGAACTACTCAAAAGGTTAAGAATTGTGTTTCAAAATAATTCTGATAAAATATTATCAAAAAAGTTTATTATGAGCTTTGTATTAGATGTATTATTCAAGGAATTTTTTTCAAATGTAACATATCATTTATAAAGTCATATTAATATTTTATCAATTTTAGTTCAGGGCTGGCACATACACTCAAGCATCCAAATTAGCTATGAAACGTTTGCATTGATTCATTTGCGAGACTGCAATGTCCTCCCCAGTGATTAAATTCTGGGATCTTCCATTGAATCTGGAAACGATATCGCGGAAGGAATAGTTGCGATAGTTAAGCTCATCTGTGAATGTTTAATGAGATGAAGGGCGCATTTCTCCCGGTGCGGCCATATTTCCTTTAGGTGCGCATTCAAACTTTATCGAAATTTGCACGCGTAATTTATTTGCGAAGCAGTACGGGTCACGCCATAAAATCGAAATCATGACCGAATTCTTGGTCACATTTGCGGTCACAAATAGATACTTCCGGCAGAAAGTTTAAATTTATCGCTCGACGGGACTATAAAGTGGCTGCCAGGGCCAAGTGTTAGTTTACGGAAACTTTGTCAATATTCCCCCTGGTCATCAGCACTCCTCACAAGGAGACTCTCACTTCCAAACTCCACTCAACCTTCATACATATTTGATTGAGCTACAAATCCCGTTTTAAATTAAATATTCCGTTCCGCGCTCCTCCGATCCTTCTTCTGCTGCAAATATTTTAAGAAACGCTATATGATGTCGGGACGCAGAGTTCAGCTTTCATTATGAATAATGGCACGAAAACTTCAGCAAAATGACTGGAATTAAACTGGATGATGGATGAATATTTCCGCGTCATTTTCAATGCTGGTTAATTGGATATTTGAGGCTTTATTATTTGCTTATATTAGCTAAAGTAGAAGCCTTATTACAACCCTTTTGCCATACATCGCCTCAACTTAATTATCAGTAACTTGACACCGCACGCACCCTATACGAACTCAATCCGTTTTAAATATTTACAAAAACTTTATAAAGTCAATTATTACCAATAAATTCATAGCTTATACAAATTGGCTTTGTATATACATGTAAGATGCTTTTAAGCTCGTTTTAATAGTATTATTGGTTTTTGATTGTATCAATTAGACAATGCCTTATAGTATTCAGCTTCAAATAATCCGATAACATTATAAATTTACAAATATATTTTTATTTAATTACCCAAAAAATGTTTGAGATTATATGAGAATTGGTTTTAATAATATAAAAATATTAGTAATAAATTGTATTAGAAACAATAAGAAACATAATTTATCTGTATTTAATTATCACACAATGTAATCAAAATATTATTTTATGAATAATATATTTCATAGTAGATAGATTTAATCTATCAGATCAATGGCTTTTATAATTACAATTTCTCTATCAAAAATGTTCAATAATAAAGGGAGAGCTTTTCTTAATAGTGTTCTGACTGATTGAAAATTTTAATTACAATTTTCCCTTATAATTAAAGCCCGTAACGAAACAGCTAGAAGTCGATTTGTAGAAATAAAAAAGATTTTTACGAAGAAACAATTTCAAAATTCACAACAAATTAAAAACAGATAAAGTGGTTATGTGGTCAATTTTTTATTGATATAGATCTAATTTTCTCATTTCAAATATTTTGTTTTTATCTGATCAATCTCTATTATTAAATTCAAATCCAATTTTTTTTAAATTTTGGCAATAGAATTCATGTTATCTTCATTATTTTGGGTCAAATTTATCAATTAATTCAACATTTTCAACACAACGAAGTTCATTAAAGTTGATAGACTCAAATAGATACCTTTTTATTACGACATTCAATCAATAATATCCTGATCCGTATTGATTTTCATTGGCTGCTTAGATAATTTTAGTTTCTAACTTCATACACATTTTAAGTTAGGAAAGAAAGTTTCAATTATATTTTCAGAGAAATTTATATATTCTTTTGATATTGCATAAAATCTTAATAACAATTCATTTGAAAATAGTCAAAATATAGTACTTAAAACCATGTCAAAGAACATTTATAATTTGCTTCATTAAATGTACTTAAGTTAGTCATTAACCCCTACGGGAGTACTATCGGAGACCCTCCGTAACCCCCTCCACTATTCAGAAAGAGCACTCTTGCACATTGAAGCTCGGAGACAGACAGAGACTTTCGAAGAACGCAATTCGGGAGAATGAGACGGAGAGCTTCCTCGCATCCATCGCATGATTGTATAGATCGTTAAGCCCAAATTTATCGACGTATAATGATATCGAAACGTTTGAATAAAAATTGAAATACTCCTTGAAACGGTTTGCTAACAACTTCGTCGATAAATCTAGGAGTTAATAATAATGATGCCAATCATTTTTGAAATTATTGAATTTTTGAATCTCGAAGTAACATTAAAGCATTGAGTGTTTCGTCATTCAGTCTGAATATAATTTTGGAAGTCAGGCAACTTGCTGCTGAAAATGCACGCTCAGCCTCCACACTCGTTGGAGGTATCGTCATCAGATATGTAAATACTAGTACAATTTGATGACCCCATGAGCCCCTATTTTCGTATAACACCATCAATGTGACTAAAACTCGCAAAATTCCCGATTTCCCGACAAATTATTTATTTCCGTCGCTGCAGATGAATACTTATATACTTTAATACTTTGATGTGATTCGTAATTATATTACGGAGGAATAAAAAAATCTGAAGCCCGTATCTATTATATTTCATGTCGATATTCGCATTATTAGAGTCGAGGTGTAGTAAATACATCACCGGTAGGAAAAGGTTAATATAACAATTTGATATGTATACATATATTAGACAGTTACTGCCCCTAGGCGTCGCCATTATATCATTCACGCATCATTATTAGTCGATGAATTTGGGTTAACGATCTATACAATCGTGTGATCTACGCAGGAAGCTCTCCGTCTCTGTCTTCCATGCACAGTTACCGAACTCCGTCTCTTTCCGAGCTCAACGTACAAGGGCGTTCTTTCTGAATCACTGGAATTCGCTCGCAAATACGCGATCATCCTACCATACAGGTATATATTAGCTTAATTTTGTTGAACTGTGTTTTATTGATATTGTGGATTAAGCGGTGAAAAGTACATTTAGTTTTAATCAATATAAATTACTGTCATCTTTTACACTTTTATAAAAATTTCAAAACATGATACATTCATATTTGAATGTTTGGATATGGTACCAATCAAAGCTTTGGTTGCAAATCGATATCCAATTCTAGTATACTTGAATACAGGCTCAATATTTTGCAATAAGTATTTTAAAGAAATTTATATAATAAATTCAATTTATTCCTAATAATAAACCGTTAGGGTATTTCCATTGTATTTTATTGTTTTTATACCCATTGATCAGGTCTAAGATAGGTTGATGAACCTATCAAGCTGTGCATGTAAAGGTTTGACTTTAATCTGTCCACAGTATAGCTTGCAAGGAGACAGCTTAAGTGCATACAAAGGATTAGAGTATTTCAAGGCGCCGTCTTACAATGAGCTCTCTGTCTATAGTATATGCATGTAAATGTATTGTTCCTTCAGTTCAATATTTTCCCGCTATGGTGAATCCTGAAAATCGACAACAACGTAAATATTCCATAAACATATACGTGTTTATTTCATATAGAGAGCCATTCATAGCCAGAATAAAAGGCTGAAACCTGTAAAAATACTTCCGTCTGGCACCGCAAAAACTTTGATAAATGTGCTTCCTTTTGTTGTAGAAAAAATATTTTAAAATAATATTTAAGCCCGATCATATCCAAGTAGAGCGTGCATAATCATCGTCATTTATCATTCGCCGTTTGCGCTCACATTATCATTACTTATCATAATCCTCATCGTGAATATTCCTCCAGGATGAAGCTACGGCGAATCCTCGCGAGCGTAGTTACATTGACAAAACATTTATGCTTTTGCTTTCAAAATAATGACTCATCTAATTTTCTAGAATTAATTCCATGACAATGTCATTAAGCACACATCTTCGGATTTTACGCCGTATGAAAGCTGCTTAAAACAATATTTACCATCCTTCTGTTCCAACTGATCCTTTCGTTTGAATAGAGCTTTTGGCTAAATTTATTAATCATTATAAGAAATCCTAGATTGTGTTTGTTTTGTATATTTCCATAAAATATTGCGCTTCAGAGGTTATACTTATACATCTTGTTTAATTTTACTATAATTTGGTTCATTATATTATATGTTCGAAATACGTATGATTAATTATCAAAAAAATGATATTTAACCAAAAATATATTAACGGTTTTGCGCTTGAAATAAAGGATCTGCTTATAAAAAGTGTAAATATATTATTGAAAATTCAACAATAAAGTTGTAAATGCGCCTTTCCTCTTAGCCTGAGTGTCCTTGGCGAGAAGGACGGGACGTCCGCGCCTCAGTGACGATGGGGCTCTGCAGCCTCGAGACGGACTCGCAGCATACGCGACGGAAATCCGGATTTTTATTTATTTATTTATAAACCTTTATTCACAGAAAGTATAATATTACAGGTAAAATGGTGTATCAGTATACACAATTACATGAAAAAATGGTTAACAATTTAAGTCTTAGATTACTATCCTTATCTTAATTACAAGTATAAATTTTAATTAATCAATAAATTTTACATAAAAGAGTTAATTTAATTTTTGTATATTTAGGGGGAAAATAGGAAACTTAAAACCCCTTTGCGACATTTCTTAAAAAACTATCTTACAAACTAAAAAATCCGGATTTTACTTTTAATGAGAAATGCCAACCTATAAATTATTTAAACCAAAAATTAAAAACTATTTTGAACTTAGTTTAGTTTTAAAAAATTCTTTAAATTATACATTTTCCAAAAATATGCTACATGTCATACAAATCATTCAATTCTTTATCAGGGGACGTGCCTTGTTCCGTGGCCCGCACGGTCCTCAGATCTGACACCGCTGGATTTCTTTGATAATCGTCCAGCGGCTTTTATGGCTCAAATACTTAACAATCATCAAGCGAAAAAATATTATTATCATAATTCTCTTTTAAATGTATGTAAACTTTTATAGAGAAAACATCATGAGCCACATAAATGTTATGTAATAAAAATTATCGACGATGGGTGAGTCAATACCCCACACACGTGAATATTAGGTTTGGCGCCGGGTGCGGTTGCCGTGACTTGTGTCCCGTATTGAAACCTGTTTATTGGTCATAATATAATAATATTATATAATAAAGGTCGGACCCTTACCCATACCCGCTTGCCAATTTCCTACCCCCGGGGGGCCATTCATAAAGCGCCAGCCCTACCGTGCAATATCCGCGACAAGCGCTGATATTGCCCACAAAACCATACAAAAACTAAATAAAACGACGATTCCCTGTGATATGTCATTTAAATAAATCTACATTTCCCGCTCAATATTTTTGCGCAATATCACATTTTCGCTCTATGAATTTACTTTTTGCGGATGAATCTTGATTGCTTCATTTAAAGCAATCCAATCTATAAAAATATTCGTTTTATAATACTCGATATTTATACTATTCGTACATCAATCAAATTAATAAAACAGAATTGCCATATTATTATTTAAGAAATAACAGTATTAATATTTTCGATCCCAAAATTCTGATTATATTTGTGAATAAAGCAAAGAAAGTGCACCCTTAGCACCCCTGGATAAAAATCCAGGACGTGAATAAATGGGCGATCCTAATACAGTTGCCCTCATGTTTCAAAAAATAAAAACGAATAGCTCTAAATAATTGTAATCGAGACTGGAGTACAAAATGTCGAGGCCACCTCGACATTGGAGTTCAAAGGGTTAAAATTTCTATATGCATTAATATGACGGGATTTTTAGCTCAATCAACGTGGGTTCAAATTTACAGAAGATATGCGGTCACTAAGCAGTTCTAGTTTCGGACAAAAAAATGTAGAAACAAAATGTCGAGCCAGACTCGACTTGGGACCACAAAGAGTAAATCGTGCAAGCAATTTACTTTTTATGGTGAATTAAATATGTTCAAATATTATTGAATTGATAAAAATGTCGTCTTAAGAACATACTATTTAACAGGGACCAGGCTTACATTAAACATAATCACTTGTCAAGTGATAAAATAAAATTAACAAATTTCGGGAATTTGGTCCTCAATTTATCTTTAACTCCAAGGAATACAAGGAAAGAGTTATTAAATTCGCCACGGTTAATGTATATTTACATTTGAATTTGCCATTCCGTAGCTGACGACAATTATGAAGGATGGCAAGCAAACAAAAAAACGTTTTTTAATCAAGTTTCGCGACAACTTCATTTCGTTTCGTCGTTGAGAGGTAATTTTTTTGGGTTGACTTTATTTCTGCCAACTAAAACATTAATAAAATTAAAATTTTACATTGCATGGGACAGTTTCCAAGTTGTCATATCAAATCTGTGGAGAACGACGAAAAACAATGCCCTGTCTACCGTGGAGTGTCTCCCGAAATGTATTATCCATTTGAAAGAAATATCTCATATAGACACTTTTAAGTGTATTAAAAAGCTTCAGTTAATAAAATCTGGTTAAAAATAAATATTTATATTGTCTGTATGATGTAATTTGTGACATTGCATTTTCTTTTTGTTCGCTTCAAACAACTTTGTTCAGCGAATGACGAGAGCTAGAAAACTGAAAGGTACAACTTTGTTATCCATAAAGTTATAGCACTAGAGCACTATACGCCTCTCTTACTCTGAAGGCTGACTCTGCAGGAACCTTTCAGACGACATGTGCTTCCTTGTTGGTTGATGAATAAAAGGAGTACTACTTCTGTGGCAATATTGCTAATGTTTAATGAATTGCCCCACTGAGATGGGTTAGAAAAGCAAAATTCTTTGACGTCATTCCGCATACATCATTTCCCGTACATCCATCCAGGGATATGATCCTTTGTTCCAAACAACACAAAAGGGTACATTCCCATTACGACTGATAAGTGTATGCAGGATATGTCGTGGAAAATACACAAAGCTACCCAGGCTGCGCCGCAAGGACTTATAGAAATGTAATGAGATTAAATAGACCCTAATATTGTAGGGTCTACCCTAATGAACAAACTCCACTTTATGCACCATACCCATATCATCGATTTCGAATCCGAAACGAACCAAATGCAAATAATCGCCAAACTTGATCTTATCTCCAACAATAATCATTAAACGAACGTAAAATACATCTCAATAAATTCGCTACATTTTCTAACCCATAATTTATGGATATAAAATAAGACCACAAATACAATCGATTCTGAGAACTACTATTTTATGCGAATTCAAACAATGCGAAATATGTAACTACTCAAAATACACTATGATTATTTATTGAAACAGTAATGATCAAAAGAACATATTAATATTTTATAAGGCCTTCTTTATCTAACACTAAGTTGGACGGTATACATTATTTTAATTACAATGTATTCAAATATACATTGTAATTAAAATAATACAATGCACCCTCTAATGTGAATGCGCACTCCTCTACCCTATTACTTTTTAAATAACTGTCGCCTAATGGCGCATATTCCAAATAAGATTTTTTTCTGCAGCAACTTATATCTTATTCAATTTAAATTCATTTAAAATCATGCTAGGACCATTTTATTTTTAAAGAACGCTAAAGAATAAAAATTCCAGATAGAAAAGACACCAGTTATGAAATTCCGATAATGAGCTTTTTATTAAAGCATGGTCACGATCACCTGTCTCGACGAAGTATTTGAGACTTTGACTAGAAATATAATAGAATAAGGTGTCTGCCACTTAGTAACGTAGGATTCCGCTATTTAATAACGGAGGCCTAGACAAATCTCCGGATTATGGCCGTATTCATTTTCTCCAAAAGGGTGGCACTCAGTTTTTTTTCAATCTGCGACTGCTGCTAATCTCTCAGACGATATCAAAAATGAGGGATTCAAAAAATAATGACTATTGAAATCTTTAGCAATATGATTTATCTACCTATTTTATTATATGGGCGATGATCAATGGACGCAATGATTGACGAACCAGCAAAGGTACAACTAGCAAAACTTCACAAACAATCACCAAAGAAGTCTTAACTATTTGCGATCCTATGTCGAGTCTGGCTCGACATTTTGTTTCTACATTTTTTTCCCCACTCAGATTTAAAATCATGTGATTATATTTTGCGTATCGTGTTTAGGACAGCTTTTAGAAAGGAATATTGGTTTTTATGATCCTTCATAGTGATTCGCCTACCTGCTAGAGATACAAAGGAAAAGGGCTGTTGTCCGGATAAAACCCTAAAACACAGGCAGTGACTCTTAACGCGCGTTTTCGTAAACATCTCCGATTATACTTATGATATTTTTACATAATCATATAATATTATGTTTAGGCCAATGTTTTGAGAGATACCATACATTATCTAATTATAAACTATAAAATATAATGCCTCTGTATAATATATTAGTAAAATATTTGACTTTGGCAAAAAATAATAGTTTTTTATTAAATAATAACTTAAAAATTAAAAAAACCTCGTTATCTTAAAAATGTGTCTAAAAATTTTTTTTCGTGTTACAGAAATAACCAATATTTAAGAACAATATTATAAATTTCAAGTCGATATAAATTCAATTGGCAGAGTTATAGACTGACGAAAAGAAGCTACGTTGTACGAAGCTGAGTAGAATCTACTTTATTCAAGCTCACGGAAGTACTCCCATACGCCCTAGATGAGCATCCTTTATAAAATTTGGTAGACACGTGTATAATAAACGTCTTCATCATATAGATTAGAGTTATTTAAAAGTATTTAAAATTATTTAATTAATAAAAAACTACAAAAAAGATTGGTAAAAACACAAATTTTTTTTTGATCGTTCATAATTTTTTTATTTTCCAATATTTCTTCCTAATTATAGGTCAAACTATAAACAATATTATACAAAATCAAAATATATTTCATTTTTTTGCTGCAAATTATTTGCACCGGACTTAAAACTTCCGTGGTGAAAAATGTCATTGCTCGCGCACCGATATGCGTGGATCCTCTTACTCCCACTATCATATTTTGCCAAACTTTAAAAAAAAATGTTTATAGCGTATGAGTCCTTCTTCTATCGGGCCGTGATGTTGCTGGACGAATAGATGGGAATAGACGGGCGTCGAATATAAAGACTCTCTTTCCTAAATAACTATTTATTCCACACGAGTGAGATCTGGCTGCAAGAGGGACGAATTCCCACAGCCAAGGCTAACTGACGACTCTCCCAACTCCCACCTCCTGCGCGTCACTACTCAACCGACAACGGTGCACGCGCAAGAAGCAATAGGTCGATATGCAGGTGCAATGTCTCCGCAGGGCCACAAGAGATGGCGCTGTTAAAATAACACATTGCACCTGAAGAGAGATGGAAGATGTCGCTATTAACAGCGCTACTACATGGGGATGGTAAATCGTTATTTATCGTTATTTTTCAAAATATATATTCTCCGTCGGAAGAAATCGTCACAAAATATATAAATTTGGAATTAGGGCTTACAATATATGCGCATTGATAGTAACAAGAAATAATAATAGTGTGTTAATTGATGATTTAACTCAATTTCTATATTCATGAATTTTGTCGCTAATCCGTGTCCACGAATGCGTTAATTATATTCATACCACAGATATTGCATTACCTCTGAACACATTTATTCCAGTGGCAACTTAAACAAATAAATAAACCTCTTAGGTGCAACTAATAGCGTGATTATTTGCTAAGAGAGGGTAAGATTTTTCCACCCCCTCTATGATGTTGATATAGTTGAGTGCATTTGATCTTAGAATCCTCGTCCAAATTAGCGAATCATTCAATTATAACAACAATCTACTATTCAATATCGGAATGGCAAATTAGAATGCTATTTGTGTAGAAGCTAAGGAGTTGTTGAGTTTATATCAATTATTTTATTTATGTCTACGACTTAGACTCGCTTATGAATAGATAAACGAAAATTCACATTCATAGCTCATCGCCGGAATGGAGGAGCATACATACTCCCTCGCCAGCTCCTCCACGTAACTTTTGCAAAAATATGCTAGCATTTAAAAAAATGTATTTCGCGTACACGGTGGCATATCGTGTACGCGAACTACCCTTGCTCGTATAATTCATAAATCCCTTGACTGATTTAAATTCCCCTCGATCGTGAAATATTAGCAGGCTCGAGTCGTACAATACTCAACGGTGGGTAATATATTTTTTACCCTGTGAGACTTGCTCTTTTCCATTTTAATCTCGACGCAGAGCATTAAATTTCCACGTATATGGTTGCGAAATTTCCGATGGCTATATCACAAAGCGACCTCTTCGTTCCACTTGTTTTGTTTGTTTGCGTCACGTAGAGCAAGTAATGCGCCCTCGTAAGTCACAGCTACGCGTCAGGCCTTACACATTTCAAAATCCAACTTGTCAACGTGCAAAATCTACACAATGAAACTCACCGATGGGTATTGTCAAGAAGGTATCAAACATCAATTGATATCAAAATCAAATGACCCCGAAAACATTTTTTCCTCGTGCCAAGAAAAAAGCAAGAAACCGATATGCTTCAGACATATATTGGTTTATTATTATGGAAATGTTCCATAATGCTGATTCATATAAAAGCATATTTCAACCCAATATTAACCAACCATTCGCATTATTTCTGATGCCAAATTACTAAATACAATTTAATACATATTTATGTAAATGTATTTATAGATAATATTAAGGGATTAAATGCGTATAGTGGGTTAAAATCTGGACTCTTCTTTATAAAGGTTCGGGCTTAAATTCAGATGGAGGAAAATAAAATCACTGTACCAATAAATTTGATAGATCATTAATATTAATGTTACCCTGATGTTCTGGTCCTTAATAAGTAAATACTGAGGGGATGAATGATAAATAAAATGAAGCCTGGATTGGCAAAAAATATTAAAATTACATTAATTTCTATGCTCACATATTGATATAAAACCATTCAAAAACTGTTAATCGAATAGCACTATTATAATTTAATTTTTAATGTTTGACAATGGAAAATTCTCTTGTGAAAATTCTCTGTCCCTAAAAAAGTCTTCTATGGAAATAGTTCACGTTCGATAGCAAATGCGGCACCTCAACACATTTCTGTCGGGTGATAACCTTTTATGAATAGTTTTGTTTTTATAAATTAAAAGAAACACCAATTTGACCATTTTACAGTGCTATGTGATCTATTAAAGCATAAGAATCGCTAAAAAAATAGATTATGGGAAGTTTAGACAAAACAATCTTATTTTAAAAATATTGCTTTTCCGCCGCTAGCGGATGGGTACCTCATATCCAGTATACGAAAATAGTATATCATCAGGTTCGAACAAGTCAGTTCCCGAGATGAATCGTTCTTAAATTTAACGTACACGACACTGCAATCGGACATATCCGTCATTTTCCATTGAGGTTTGCTTAATTTTCACAATGCGGATATATCCGTCATACCCACTTTGCATGGACTTTTGTCTTGACGGATATATAAGTCATATCCACTTAAGGGATTAAGTCATGTTGCATCTGTTGAATTATAACCATATCATTTAAGGGGTTATTTTAGTCTAGAATTTTGAACAAATCGATTTTGTTTTTTTTTTGTATTTTTTTCAATGCTGATTTACTTCAAATTGAATATAAACCTTTTCTATATAATCGTCAATTGTTTCTAACAGATTTATGTCAATTTTTAACTATTTTAAAAAAATTAAACTGGAAAGTCAAAAATGACTTTTTTTAAAAAGTCACCAGCTTGTAAAAATATTTTTTTTTGAGGTTGGGACTATAGCGACATGTATTGTAAAAAAGAGAAAATTTACACAGAACAATGACGATATTGACAAAACGCATACTATTTCTTCCGAAGAAGAGTCCTATTGAAAATCCTAACGAAAATTAATACACAGCGATAATAGTTTGTAATTAAAATAATTATTCCATCCTTAAAATGTTATTTTTTAATTGCCTTATTGTTTTCCAAATATTTTAAACTTTTTTTGTGCGATTTTAGATAAATGTTATGTAGCTGCTTCAAAGTTATGCGGTCTTTAAAATCCATGGAACGCATCTTAACTTTTTCTATGTAAATCAAAGCTTTATTTGTGCAATTTTATTATGCGACTTTCCTCAAAACGCATCTACCACACAAAAAAGTGTATTTAATATAACGTGGTAAAAATAATATGAGATAACATCTATTATATTTGCATCTCCTAAAAAATACTCAATCATGCCTTTTTTTAAGTACTCATAGATCTTCTGGTATTTAAAAAGTCCCATTCAAATAATCCTGTCCTAACTGAAACTTAACATGTGGAGGCAATGAAAACCATCACATGAATTTAAAAAGCTCTACGTCATCTTCTTGTTTGGGACAAAAAAATGATCTTTTTATATCTTAGACATTTCGTTCTTAAAAAGTATGAAATATCAATTTAAAAATTAGTTTATTATAAAAATAATGCTAAATTTATGTTGGTAATGGTTGAAACGTACAGTTTATTAGATAAATTTACACAGCTGACAAAGTCAGAATGAATAAAAATATTTTTTATGAATCCAATTAAATAAAAGCTCTCTAAATCTTTCGGTGTTCAAATCAATTTTTAGAAACGAAACCAAAATCCACGTGTTCCCACATATGATAGGCTTTGTATTTCAGTCAATGAGGATAAGCTGCATGAGGTTTTAATTAATTTTACATAACGCTATATTTCTACATTATTATCAGTGCAATCTGAAATACAAATGAGCTTTGCTCGTTAAAAAGCATTACAAATTAATAGTACTTAAAATCGTTATATTATGCATTTATATTATAATATATATATAGAAATAAGAATCAACATTATAATAAAGAAAAATATGATATAGTATTGTATTAGACCAACATATATATATAGGGAATCCCGGAACCCTGGACAGTTTTAGATGCTCATGAACCAGGGGCAGTAACTGTCTAATATATGTATACAAATCAAATTGTTATATTAACCTTTCCCTACCGGTGATGTATTTACTACACCTCGACTCTAATAATGGAAATATCGATATGAAATATAATAGATACGGTATTCAAAATTTTTGAATTCCTCCGTAATATAATTATGAATCACATCAAAGTATTATAGTATGTGAATATTCATCTACAGTGACGGAAATAAATAATTTGTCGGGAAATTTGGGAGTTTTAGTCCGTGTTTCTTAAACTTTTGAAAATCCTGGTCCTGGAATCCCGGGTCTAACTCCGGGATGGTCTTATGCAATCCCGGGATCAAAATTTTGGCTCGGGATTGGATTCCCTATATAAATGGTATTGTAACATAAAATTGATTTGAATAGATGGATATTTTAAATTCGTTTAATATTTTACCGAAAATTGAATGATTTCGGCTATAAAAGTAAGATGGATTTTTCCATTGGGGGTATGTATACGATAATACTTAGGACAGCAACCCCTTCGCGTGTGTAACAGTTGACCCCATCCGGAGGCTGAAGGTCTCGATCTCTAATTCCTTTCGACTTACGCTTTTTGCCATCAGCACTTTTTCGAAAGCTCATTTCATCGATTTTATCTTTTTCAATTCTCATGCGAAATTGTTCTGGCAGGCAAGAGCATATGAAAGCGTCGTGCCGAGTAGTTTTATTTAAAGACTTTAATTTGGAGCTCATTTTTCAAGTGGTTATGCTAAAAGTCAGCTTGTTTAAAGGAAATTGTTTTCCTGTATATGCTCTTGTGCTTAAAAGTAGTTCTTTATGATTCTACAGAAGCTCGTTGGGTTAACCTATTTAAATCCTGAATAATCCTACGAGCAGCATATGGCACAAATTAAAACCTTTGGTGTGGAGGTAGAGTGGCCTTTGACATATGGCAAATTACACGTAAAGGAGTGTTTCAATATAATTACTTCCCCTCCTGCTCATTAATATTTACCTGAAGCCATTAAGGGATTATATGCGTGCCTTCTTATTTTATAAAATGGGGAGAAGAAGCGTCATGATATATTCAAATGTATTTAAGCTTATTTATGATGCACTCCACCACTTTTAATATATTAATACATACATTTAATGAGAAAGACTTTTACTTATATTAATATATAATTAATAATAAGTCTGATTCTAATCAGACTATTGAACTCATCTCTAAAATACTTAAATTTCAACATTATTTTTTTAAATAATTTTTCTGTAAAAATAAATTGTTTACAATAATGTAAATCTCGTTTCATGCTTCTAGATAAGCTCGATTCTATTTTCTCTGAATCAATTTGTGAAAAATCTAGGATATTTCTGGAAAAATATCGTGAAATAATTGGACATGAAAATATGTGTGTTTGTAATATATATCATAATAAAAGGACCTTTTCGTCCTTTCCATCGTTGAAATTATTTTTTTCCCATATTCCCTTTGGAGCTCCATCAATTTAGCATAGCATATTTGCTTTATATCCTTTACTTCTCGTTATCATAATATAATATATTCTTAAATTATGCGAATGCATTTAATATATCAAAGAAAATCATAGCATTTATTATTGGAAAGCATATTTTCTCAAAGCTCAGATAATGGCATATCTTGATGTTAAATGTTATATTTCTAGCTGATGTTCACATAATATTAAATCCTTCAAAAGGAATTACTATTTTTGAGTATTGAAAAAGTGTTTTGTACAACAATAACCATAGATAATTGCATTTAAAACTACATATATACAAACTAAATAATATGATAAGCTCTACAAAAATGAATTAATGGTATTTAAGTCGAAGAAGAAAAGAACTTTCTTTTTACGATATTTAAAATCATTGTAACGTGGAAATGTGGAAATAAAAAGATCACAAGGAAGATGCCAAACATATTGCACTGATCACATAAATGAAGCAATTGGTAGTATAATGACTAAAACTCAGAATATACTGAGACAAATTATGGAACATCGCCAAAAGAGTCCACTTTTAAATTGTTTTAAGCCTCATATATCTCTTCATGTAATATACATCAAGTATAATGTTACGACTATTTTTTAATCTCAATGGAGTATTGTAATTCTAATAGAAATACCTGAGATATCTACATAAAATGGAAGCTTATAAAGTCTCATTAGTATAGAACTAATTAAACAGAATAATAACATTCTGAAGCTCTAGTGATTCTTCATAATATTTTTATTAAATTTAACTTTTAATGATAAGCAAACACCTTTGGATGCATCTATTATACAATAGATAAGCACCTCCATATTCCAAATACATTTAGGCCCAAACGAGAATAATTAAAACTAGAACTCTGTAAAATGTATTGGCTCATGGGTCAAGGATTCAAACTATCTCTAAATAACAAACTTTTGTTGTACAAAGCAATTCTGAGTTCAATATGAACATACAAGATACATCTATAAGATACAGTTAAAAATTTTAGCCTAGTCATATTA
Organism: Stenopsyche tienmushanensis; assembly: GCA_008973525.1. NCBI lineage: Eukaryota > Metazoa > Arthropoda > Insecta > Trichoptera > Stenopsychidae > Stenopsyche > Stenopsyche tienmushanensis. Next base: position 157,598 of record WACJ01000358.1, read on the forward strand.
CAAATGAATGCATAAAAACATATAAAGCTCTTCATATGAAATAATTTAAAAAACAATGGTAGAGTACAATCAGTCATATCTAAATTATTGTATCAAATATTTTGTGTTGTTTTAAATATTTTCTTTATTAATGAAGAAATAAAAAAGGGAGATATGGCTGCGGGAAGGAAGTCTTCTCACAGCCAAGGCTATTTGACGATTCCCCTTTTCTTCGCGTCATCATCGAACTGACTATACATACCCAAGATATAATATATTGCAATGTGTACGCAGGATCACATAAGATATCATCGTTTGTGCGTGTCACAAATTATGGATCTTATGTTGTTTTGATCTATTAAAAATCAAAATTGTAGCAATAGACGACGTAAATACATAATTCATCGACTGTGTTATAGAAGTACTTAGCCCCTTCAACGTTATTTTTCACTGTTAAAAGTGTCATCCGTAGTGGTGCGATCTTTTCGCCTCTAGCCCATACGTACGTCATATCCAGTATACAAAAATAGTATATCATCAAGTTCGAATAAGTCAGTTCCCGATATGAATCATTCTTACATTTAACGTACACAACACTGCAATTGGACATATCCAACATTTTCCATTGAGGTTTGCTTAATTTTTACAATGCGGATATATCCGTCATACCCACTTTGCATGGATTTTGGTCTTGACGAATTTATACGTCATATTCCCTTAAGAAGTTAATCCAATCTAGTCATATCATCGCGTTATTAAAACTTTTGAATGTCCAAATTTGCAGAGGGATGATTTAAAAAATAATATGATTTATAAAAGAGACGAACTTTGCTCGAATCTATTGAAAGACGTTCTGATTGGCATTATTCAGAAAAATTGTAGTTCATTTGATTCAATTCGCACATTTAAATTCAATAGTTGATTTTTCTCCTCGTCAAAGGCAGCAACTTGAAAATTCCTCACATGGACTCCATTCCAAACAAAGCAAACAAACGAATTGAGCGAATTCGTCGGTAGATGAAAACATTCGAAACCGTAATTTAATTGATGCCTGTACGGTTTAAAAAATGGGGTGCTTTGTCCATCAGGAACAAAGACAAATGTGCCACTGCAAACCAACAAAATGGAGCACAGAAATCTCACATCAGTTGTGTTAATTGTTAACGTTTTTTTTGCGACAAGCTCACGTGTAATGGGAATGCACATTTTCATTCGTTAACAAAGCGTGTTGTATACATTTAGCTAGGCCGGGAGGACAATAGGGGGGCCACGTAACGACGTCCCCGTTTTACAATACGACAAAAACACACCCGGGCATTACAAGATGTCCGCAGAGATAACGTATCACAAGCACGAAACAACTCATTCCCCTAATTGAGTTCATTTGTAATGGTCCCAGTCACAATTACCGTCCCTCTGATTATGGAACACCTCCGTTTAGGTGTTTGTTCGGTGTCCGTCGTCTATGTCCCAATATTGGCACGTCTCCACGCAAACACTTCAACCTAATATCAAAACATGTTCATTATCGACACTTTGTCTAGAAACCCTATCAAATTATCACCAAATTTTGAAGCAAAACAAAATTTCTTCCATATTTTGAGTGAAATGTACCTAAATAATCACATCCGGAAAACAAGACAGAGTTCTAATTATCTTAGAAAAATTAGGGTTCCAAAATTCGTAAATATTTGCCTTTTTTTCAAAATTCTTTAATTCGAATATTTATAAAATGAATTTTATTCGTTATTTTAATCAAATAATTTGGAAAGTTGGAATAAGATGGATATTAATAAACATGATGTTAAACAAAATTGTTTACTCTTTGAATCAATCAACATTTTGCTAAAAGTTTTTAATTTTAAGTTAATTTGACTTGTATGTGCACCGATCTCAATGTAGGATTTATAAATATTTACCATGGATGTTTTCTATTTCGAAACAGGTTAATTCATCACGAACAATGTTTGTATACCTATTTTACTTTTATAGAATAAATTAGTAATCATAAATACTATTTCTTACGATTTATTTCCTTATAAACATGCAACAGAATTGGTATGTTTCAAAATAAGAATTAAATGTTTCTTCATTTTCAACAGAAATTTTTATATTTATTTTGACGATCAGAATATATTTTTCTAAAAATTTAGCACTCTTTTGAACAGTTTTTCAATCTTTCTTCAAATTTAAAAATTGGTTTTTAGGCCACCAATTAGATTTTTAATTAATTTTTTTGGTGGTTAACGCTCCTTGTAGTCATGAATTTAATTAAAGTTTAATAATTCTCCTTTGGAAAATTTGTATTAAATTTAACAATTTACAAGCTGAGTTTCGATATAATTTAAATGTCTATCAAGTATTAAGCTTTCGTTGGAGAAAAAAACTACCATTCTGCGTATTTGTGCTAAATTAACGGCTTAGAATATTTTAATGACACGTCTTAACATTTGCTAGAATAACTTTTCAAATACTTTTGACGTAATTGGTACGAAAGCTAATAGTTATTCATTATTTTATATATTTTTTGAGGTCGTTTTGGCTTGAAGAGGACTCGAATTTTAAAACTTTTCATTAGAGTGAAAAGAAACTTGATTATAATACATAATTAAACAATTATGAATAACATATTTATCGTCGATCAAACTACATTTTTAATCAAAAATAAGTCATACGTTCTTCAATCGACTGGAAAAGTATTTAAATCCGACGTTATAAACGTAGGATTTAAATGTTTGGCGATATTATTCAATTAGCGATTTTAGGCTGATATTTTCAAATTCGAAAATCGTTTTTTATGCCACCATTTGAATTTGTTAGTAGTTAACGTTTCATCACACATGTTTGTTATCGTTTTAATGACCATATAGAAGGCTTTATTCCATCGTCTATGATTACAGATTGAACTTAGTACCACAAACAAACAACAATACCTAAGATTGGATCAATTTTTGGTTCACCTAATATCATAAGCTTCCATTGTGGTAAACATAAAAAATATGCTTACAACTGCTATCTGGTAGGCTAAATTTCAGCAAAACAGCTAACTTTTGGTAATTCCGAGATGCTTATGCCTTTTGATTAAATAGAATAAAATTAAACCGATCCTCCGCAAATAGCAACATTTCAGTATTCATCGAGATTTCGTACAAACCGTTTGTCTCATCATTACAGTCTTGCTGCGATTGTCAATCTTTTTTGTTTTTAATATTATTTAGTTTATTTATATTTAATTTAATAATATAACTGTCTTACAATGAAGTGCGCTATCTGCAATAATGTGTTTAATGATGGAGCGCAGTGCGCATCTTGTAAGCGTAATCTGGATTTTGGCTGTGCGGGGATTACTGAAGCTGGCTTTCGCAAATTGGGTCTAGAGCGCCGGGCTACCTGGAAATGCCCCCAATGTAGGATCAGCCTAACACCCACATCAAGCAACATCAGTACCGACTCGAGTACAATCGCCACAATCCTCGAAGAAATTCGAGGATTAAAACGACAGTTGAACAGCCTTCCTGAATTGGTACGTGATGTAAAAACCATAAAAGAGGAGCTCTCTGACCTCAAGACTGCCTGCGCTTTCAATAGTGCCAAACTTGAGGAGTATGGCCTTAGGCTGGCCGAAGTCGAACGCATATCTTCGGAATATGGAAACATTACTGAAAAATTTAACTCTTTAAATCAAGATATGCAGCGACTGGGCGAAGAGCTGAGTGCCCAAGACCAACGGTCCAGGTTAAATAACGTGGAAATCAAAGGAGTTCCAGTAAGGGCCAGTGAAAATCTGTACAATATTGCCAGTAATCTTAGTGACGCGGTTGGTCATAGCTTTGACAGGTCTCAATTAAACTATATCTCCAGAGTTCCCACCTTCAACTCTAAGGATAAATCGATAGTCATTGGATTTATTAATCGTTACGTGAAGGAGGAATTCATAGCGGCAGCAAGGAAGAAGAAGACTATCACAACCGACTCTATTGGCGTAGCAGGTAGTTCGCAGAGAGTTTTTGTCAACGATCACCTTACTCCGCAGTCCAAGAAGCTTCTGACGCAGGCTAAAACCATCGCGAAAACTAAGAACTATCGTTTTGTGTGGGTGAAGTTTGGCAAAATTCATTTAAGGAAAAATGACACCTCTCATGTCATTACTATTTCAAAAATCAGTGATTTAAACAAAATAGTCTAATCTGCTGCTATATGGTCATAGTGTATAACGTTTTTTACTTGTGTTTAATTTGTCAATATTTATATGTACATATTTTAACATTTAAAAGTTTGAGGCCAACTGCTTGCAAATTGCTAATTACATGTTATTGTTCGTCTTCCATTCACTCCGATCCGTTGCATCCATTAACTAATGACTCGGTCATATTCACTTACCCGCTAATTATCTTAATTATCTTGTATTTAATGCTTACCTACATCCGATTATTTTCGTTAGAGTTTTTTCTATTGACAGTGTCGATACATGAATTTATTATTGTCACCTCGTTTTTTGATATTAATGTTATTCAGGCTATTAAAGTGTCTTTTGTTCGTAATTATTATTTCTCATTCTAGCAATATGAAAGACCTTAATATTTACTATCAGAACACGAGGGGCCTACGTACTAAAACCAATGCTTTCAAACGTAACATAACTTTACATGATTATGACTTAATTGTTCTGACCGAGACTTGGTTGGTGGACGGCATCGTGGACGCTGAGCTATTTGACAATCGATACATGGTGTGGCGTCGAGATCGCGATTATGCTGCTACTTCTGTAAGTCGGGGGGGTGGGGTGCTCATAGCAGCGCGTAGGTCACTCACAGTCATATCGAAACCATACTACCACTCAACTGCCGAAGATCTACGGGTAACTATTACTATAAACTGTCATAAAACTAAACTCCCAATAAACCTCCATATATGTGCACTTTATTTATGTGCTGAAAATCAGGGCAATTCATTTTCACAGCAACTTCATAATTTCTTATTCTGTGTGCATAACATAGTAACTGAGAATCCTTCAGACAGATTTCTTATAATAGGTGACTTCAATATGAGCAATATAGTGTGGAATCCTAGTATTGATAATGATGAGTCATATAGTTCGTATAACTGTCAATCTCAGGAAGAAATTTTCTTCATTGATGAATTGACGCTACTTGGTCTAAAGCAATTTAATGGTATCCGCAATATTTACAACAAAACATTGGATTTAGTTCTTTCTAATGAATCTGTGACGGTAAGTAACGTCAGTGGTGATGCGCTCGTCCCTGTTGATGTGTACCATGGTGCCTTGTCTATCTTAGTTAAATTCACCGTGAACCGTATTCTCCAGTCTGCCCCTAGGCGTAAATATATATTCAACTGCGGAAACTATGAGGCGATTAATGCGGAAATTTTAAGCGCTGACTGGCATAATTTACTGTCGGATCTCTCTCTGGACGACTCTGTTTCCTATTTTTACAACTTTTTTGAAAAATTGAAACTTAAGTACATACCATCTAAAATGATTAAATCTAGTAACTACCCAGTGTGGTACTCTGTCCCACTTAGAAAGGCTATTAAAGAAAAGTTTAAATATTTACGTAAGTTCAAAGTCTATGGTAACTTATCTGACGGTGAATCTTATAAACTATTGCGTGCAAGGGTTAAAAAACTTGAAATATCGTGTCATGTTAATTACATTCGTACTGTTGAAGAATCCATTAAATTACATCCCAAACACTTCTGGTCATATATAAAGTCTAAAAAGAATCTGAATTCTATGCCCAGTAGCATGTACCTGGGTGACAAAACATATAACACTGGCACCGATATTTGTGATGCCTTTTCCGATCTCTTCCGTTCCAGCTTTGTAGATCCTCCACCCAATAAAACCACCATTACTTCATCTACCCAACCGATTTGTGATATTTCTAAAGTGCATATAGATACTGATGTAGTTAAGAATTTACTTCATGCTATTGACCCGTCGAAATCTTGCGGTCCAGATAATTTACCTGGAATTTTTTTACTGAAGTGTGCTGATACTATATCAGTACCTATTACAATTTTATTCCGTAAATCTATCTATGCGTGTGCAGTGCCAGTTTTGTGGAAAAAGGCCTTCATTACACCGATATATAAGAAAGGGGCTAAGACTGATATATCCAATTACCGTCCTATCTCAAAGCTTTGTATCATATCTAAGATTCTCGAGAAAATTATTTATAACCAGGTATATCCTGCTTTAAAGCAGTCTTTTAGCCCTAGCCAGCATGGCTTTCTTAGAGGCCGCTCGGCTGTCACTAATCTCGTACTTCTCAATGACTTCCTGACGGAAACAATGCACCAAAGAGCTCAGGCTGACGTGGTTTACACTGACTTCAGTAAAGCTTTTGATCGAATACGACATGACATCCTTCTCAGTAAACTTAATAACATTGGAATTAATGGTGATTTGTTGAGATGGTTTTCATCCTATATTGATAATCGAACTCAAGCTGTTGTCACCAACAATTACATCTCGGGGTGGGTCCCTGTACCTAGTGGTGTTCCTCAGGGTTCCTTGATTGGTCCTCTGTTGTTTGCAATATTCTTATACGACGTTGATACTTGTCTTACCTCCTCTAAATTATTGTGCTTTGCGGATGATATCAAAGTTTATAATACTATCTCGTCAATGAGCGATGCAATGGCGCTACAAGGGGATCTGTACCGACTGCAGAAATATTGTGATGATCATTGCTTAGATCTTAACCCATCCAAATGTAGTATAATGAGCTTCACGCGAAAGCGTAATCCCATACTCTTCGATTACCAATTGAAAAATGAATTAGTGCAAAGGAGCGATTCACTACGAGACCTTGGGGTGTTTCATGATTCAAAGCTTTCTTTCAATCAACATGTTAACTATGTTATTTCTAAAGCTATGAAAGCCCTTGGGTTTATAATAAGAAGCTCTAGTGATTTTCGTCAAGTTAAAACACTGAAAATATTATACTGTAGCCTTGTTCGAAGTCACTTAGAATATGCCTCGCAAATTTGGAATCCTTCTTATGATAAATATACTTCTCGCATAGAAAACGTCCAGAGAAAGTTCCTGCGGTTTATAAGCTATCGAACGCACAATAAATTTGACTCTAGATTTTATGAATTGCACTGTAGGAGGCATCATTTACTACCGCTAGATAAACGACGTATTATCGCTGACGTTGCCCTCTTTTTCAAAATAGCCCAAAGCGAGGTTGATTGTCCGGACCTTCTCTCAAAAATCAGCATAAGAACCTCATCTACTCCTCTTCGCCATAGCTCGCTGCTGTATGTGCCTCATTCAAATACCCACTATAGAAGTAATAGCTACATTCTGCGAACTAGCCACAATTTTAATAAACTTTGTGAAATTTACAATTTTGACCTTTTTAACACTAAAATTAATACAGCAAAACAAGCCATTACCAATTCATTTTTTAGCTTCGGGGCCTAATATGCAAATTTTATAAAAAAATTATTATTAGTTATTTTTATTATTTCATTATTATTAATTGTGATTATTTATTATTATCAGTTATTATTATATTATTATTATTAATTGTGATTATTTATTATTATTATTATTATTTATGATTATTTATTATTATTGATTATTATATTTGTTTTTATTTATTATTGGATATTACTATTTTTATTGTTATTATTAAACATTATTAATTGTTATTATTATTATTATCATTATTATTTTTGTAAAGATGTATTTAGTGACTTTTTTTTTTTTTTCTCTCTTTTTGTACTTCGTTTCTATTGGCGAATATCTTTTATTAGCTTTGAGTTGTTTATTGTATTTTTCTATTTTGTATTATCAGCTGTTGATATTCCAAATAAAATAAAATAAAATAAAATAAAATAAATAAAATAAAATAAAATTACATTACTAGGGTTACTAAAGTCGCAATTTATTTTATTTCTATGGCGCTGCTCTCCTTGAAGCTTTTGTCATACCCATTATCATTACAGCAAAAGGTTTTCATTTTCATTAACATTCTCGAGTTATTAAAAGTCTAATAACCGTTTATACTTTGCGCTAATCCTCATTTCGCCGATTATGATTTTCGTAAACATGGAAATAATTCAACCCAACTTACATCGGATAGTATACAAGACCCCATATGGCTTATATATAAGCAAGATTTAAATATGATAATTTCTAAAACATTTTTAAAAAATTAAATTCAACTTTTAAAATAATAAATTTGTCCCCATATTTCCTGCAAAATTCTAGTCCCAAAACAGCAAAAAGGATTGATATTCTAAAAGATAAATGAGCTTTTCCGTCATTCCCTCTAATTATTGACGTTATAATATTACTAAGATACTTAAAACAGATTTATGTAATTTAAAATTCATTTCTACAATAAACAGTGTCTCCTGAACCGTGTCCCGTATAAATTAATTTTAAAGCGCTGATCTTCAGAATTTGATTACTTTCAGATTTATTTAATAATTTTGCTAATATTAACAAAATATTATTGTCATCAAATATAGAATTTTTATTGAGACATCCTGTAGTTGAAATCACTAAACCATATTTGTCATATATAAAAAAAATACATATAGCGAGCTGACAAACAAAATTTATTGAGGCACTCCATATTTTCCTCATGGGAAAGCATCATCAATAACACTCGAATATGTAATAAAAATATTCCATTAATATATCTACGTTTATCTTTCAGCCCCTACACATTCGATAAAATATTTTTTTACTTTAAAATACACATACAAAATTGTCAAAAAAGACGGAGATAAAATCTTTTTGCTTGCTTTTTAAATCATCATCGTAAAAATTGAATTTAAAGAACAATTATTTTAGTAATGAAAATGTTTCAAAGTTCGTTCCATTAAAGAAGGAACGAATTATTTCATTAAAAAAACAAAATTTCATCTGATTTAAAAGCTTTTCGTTATATAAAAAAATATTTCAGATTTTCTTTTAACACCGCTCATTAATTTTTCCGCACGCGAAATTTTACCACATTACGCAAATAAATTTTCTATCGTTCTTAATGGTATTTAATCTTCCCTGGCGTGTTAAATGGGAATGTAATATTAATGATGAAGTATTAATTGCCTAAAATTTGAAGCACACATACTAAATTGCTATATGGCAAGACAAGCATTATTCAAGATTCAGAAAGCCAAAGTAATTAAAATTTTACTTTAATATATTTTAGCGCCTTCCAGAATATCCAAGAAAAGTTTAACGAGTTTGCCTTAAACTTACCTTCTACTTCGGCTCGTATATATTTATTACGACTCTGACTTACGCAAATTCGAATTACGTGGATAAGTACATACATTTTTATTTTAATATTTGCATGGATAAAATTAATTTAAGAAATACTGGCCAAGTCTCACAAAGGGTAGTAACAACATCAAAGTCTGCATCAGAGCTTATGCAAATAATCGAGCATGAATATTTTTTTAATTTGCAATTTTGTATTATCTTCATATATTATATAAAGCGCGTATCATATTTCAATCGAAAATTTTGCCTAAACGAAAATACTATTGTATGAAAAATATATGCTTTGAAAAAAAATGTTAATCAAATACATTTCCTTTTTATATGCCCCATCGTTCTTAGCAATTAATTTGCACGTCCATAAAATATCAATATCAAAATGAAGTTTTTATTTGTTTTATTTTAGCTACAAACATCTGGATGGTATTAAATAAATTATGATTTTAAACGCCGAGCAATTTTGATAAATACAAGTGATTAGTTTAAAAATGAAATGTCTAAATGAAAATTAAAAGGCAATTTGCTAATAAAAACTAGATCTACGTTTACGATTTAATAAATTGAATGGATGTTTAGCTATGATAAGATCTAATATAAAATATGGTGTAACATCCTGTATTTGTAAACATTTTAAAAATTAAAATATACAAAATCAAAAAAATATTTCAATGAAAAATTTTTAGTCCAGTCTCCCATGTTTTTTTTTACAGAGAAATCCATTGTTTTTTTTCATCATATATCATAGAAAATCACCAGTTACAATGGTATTCAAAAGGGTTTTTAGATTCTTCAAAACCGGTTTTCGGTTTTCAGTTTTCGAACGAAACCGGTTTTCGGAAAAGATGCATCCGTAATGCACATGTATCTGAACACAAACTAAGCTTTTAGCATAATGTTTCAAAATTTTCGAATACTTTATATAACAATAATTAAAGCTTTTGTGTTGCTTGTTTGCTTTTTTTTGGAATAATTACATTTTTAATATTACCAAAAAAAATCTGCCACCATTCACAGCGCATGCGCATATTTGCACAACAAATCCGCTCCAATGAAACCGAGCTATATTCTTGGATCTTTCGGTGGTAGAAATTAAATAAAAGGTTTTTTTTTATTTTAAACAGACGTTTTACATAGTCGAGATGATATCCACGCATTAAGCATTATCATCACTCCCCTTCAACGGTTTTACACGCAGCTGCTATAAAACGTAGCAGCCTCTCTGGGGCCCGGGCCCCATATTATCATAAATTTTCGGTATTCATACATTATATTCGTCTAATCCCAACGCTGGCGGGTATCTTTATTCAAGAATTTGTCGTAAGATAAATCGGTACATTTTGGACCCTCCGCAGCGCCAACGTTCGCAGCGAAGAATTCGTCGAGAAGTTTTTTTTATGATTGAATTTGATATTAAGGGATGAAACGATATCCACAAAAATAGAATGCTATTTCCATGCGGTGTTTTTTTTTAATAATATCTCATGACAAACGGCCAGCCTAGACTGTACACACTCGGAAAGAGATATATCAAAACGGGCTGTCTTACGTGCGGTCGCAATATCGAAGACCCCTAATATGTTCTTGAGCAAAGACACAAATCAATTTTGATAAATCCTATAATTGCTAAAATGTCAAAAATGAAATTTAGTTCTCCTTAGATTCTTTCTCAAGCAATTGATCATTTTTTATAACATCAATATGATTGTCTATGCCAACTAAAAACCTTCTATTTTAACAATTTTGTAGCTGCCAATAATGAATATTATATATACTTAATATTTCAATACTTTGAAAGTTGCAGTACTTCAATAAAATTCCCGCATTACAACTTAATACACGTCTACCGAAGCCATCTTATATCGAAAGTAGATGATGTCTATTTAGCAATAATTGATGTAAACTACTTGTAAACATAAAAACAGCCTTATATATTTTAATTTAAAGACTTTTTAAAAGCTAGGTAGAATGTAAATTGCCTGATTTACATTATATATTATTTAATTTAATTTTAATATGAAAAATGCAGTATTTTGCCTCTTTTGCTCTTTTGATGATTATCCTTTGATGTGTATATTTGTCAATAAAAAGGTGGAGCTGAGCTCGTCTCGATAATTCGTTTTAATTAAAATGTCATTTAGGTAAAGGACAAAGTTAAAGTGCTTTCACTTGAAGTGATATCAGAAGAGGGGTGACTGTAAATTAGTTAGCTCTGGGTCTTTATCCGTACCTGGCTGGAAGGTCTCCATTTGAAGATACCGTATCGAATATATATGTTTCACAGCTCATTGGAGAAGTAGCTCGCTTTAGATTGTCTCACGTAGAAGTCTCTGCCTCCCGCTGCAGTCACCCTTGAGCCGATACAAAAGATAAGGAACGATAAGTGAGATATGTGCCATCATTACGATCCACGGGACTAAAAGAGGAACGTTCGACACTATCCGACTCCTCCATCTTACCATTCACTCCGTTCTCTTTCGACAAGGCATTAAATTAAATTATGCCCCTCCCCGGCTCGTAATGTAGAACTGATTTCGTCGAGTCCCCGATGAAAAAGTCGTCTCGCCACCCGCCCACCCGTTCCGTGCGCCCCTGTCTGTTTCCCACCCCTAATCCGTTTAAAATTAGATTTGGGTGAATGTTGAAAAACGCCGAATTCACGTACCCCGGAAAATATCCCACTTTGCAAACAATCGCCCCGGTTGAAATATCAAATCCAGAGTTGGGATGTTTGCTCACGTCCGCTTTCAGCGCTCGCATGTTTCCCCGAGTTGGCTCTCACCGAACCCGACCGGGGCCTACCCTGTTAAGGAATAAGGACATGTAATATCATCAGCACTATTTGCATGGAAACTTGTCCCCAAATTGCACAGAATTCGCCGATACAATCAAGTCTCATTACTATGAATTCGGTTCTTGGGCAACGGTGATAATTTGCTTAGTTGCATCAATTAACTGAATAACGCTTGAAAACAATCTAAAGCAACAACTGTGTAATAATTTTCCTTTAAAATATGCTATGATGGATGAAATTTTCAATTTTGCGAAATATAATATGAAAAAAAAATATTTACGAAATCAAAACTTTTTTGAGAATCAAAAATTCGTACCCGTCAGCAAACGGCTCTTTACTACCTTAATTATTAAATTAAATATGTGTCTAATCTAAATTAGATATTTTTCAGTCACTCTTTAACGCATTCGCAGACACGGACTAGCGACGCAATTCGTGAACATAGAAAATGAGTTAAACCATCAATAAACACAATATTATTATTCCTCATCTCGTGTCTCTTCAGATGCCTTGCAATTTTCGCTCTTAGACTTCCTGTCATTATCGTCTTGCATATATTGTAAGCCCTAATTCCAAATAAATATATTTTACATAAATATTTTATTCAATTAACATATTTAGATATATTTACAAATTTGCAAAAATTGCACAAAATTTAGCCGTAATTTATAAAAAAGTACACGTTTACAAATTTATACAAAAAATCTTTATATATTTACAATATATCACTACACAAGTCACAAGATTGCAAAATAATATCTTAATTTTACAAAATCATTAAAAAAATAATTATGCAGCATGAAAACATACAAAACAATTTCCAAGACCAAACGGATTAATTGGGCATGTTTGGCATCTCCACAAACGCATTCGCGGACACGTCTGCAATTGCAGACGTGTCCGCGAATGCGTTTATTTCTTAGCATTTATTTCTTACATGTCAAACAGTGATATAAATATGAATCATAATACTTTAACAAAATATGATATCATCTTCTGGATAATTCATCATATCTGTGGATTGACCAAATATCTCTTAAATTCCTTAATTTTTACTTCCAACTAAGGAATCCAATCCCCAGCCAAAATTTCGATTTCGGGATTGCATTAAATCATCTCGGGACCAATCCCGAGATCCCGGAAGCGGGATTTTCAATAAATTTGATCAAAAATTACTAATAAGTCCATTTTTTTAATATAAAAAATAATTTGAAGGCGAAATTTTTTTTTATTTATTTAAGAAAAGATAAAAATACAAAATTATTTTGAAAATATGCCCGAAGTAACATAGAAGCATTGAGTAAATTTCGTCATTTAGTCTGGATCTGATTTTGGAAGCCAGGCAACTTGCTGCTGAAAGTACACGAAAATCAGCCTCTAAAACTCCCGCAAAAATCCCGATTTCCCGATAAATTATTTATTTCCATCGCTGCAGATGAATACTTATATACTATAATAGTTTGATGTGATTCATAATTGTATTACGGAGGAATAAAAAAAAATCTGAACCCCGTGTCTATTATATTTCATATCAATGTTCCCATTATTAGAGTTGAGGTGTAGTAAATACATCACCGGTAGGGAAAGGCTAATATAACATTTTGATATGTATTGTATATATTTATACATAGATTAGACAGTTACTGCCTTTAGGCCTTACCTAAGCTTCGCCTAAAGGCAGTAACTGCCAGATAAAATTATTATATACTATTGACTATGATTATATTAGAAATAAAATGAAATTATATCGTTATTACGTATTTTTAGATTCAAATTTAATTTAAATATTTAGATTTTGATCATAAATTTTGATAATAATTGTGAAGTGCCAAGATATGTCTTCAATTGAAGCCGGAGCACGCGTCTTTGCAAATGGGAATCATTGCGCGGAAAGAATCTAAAATTACCCGTTTCAGGTAGGAGTTTAATTCAATTACCTTAAAAGCCTCACGTATTTCCATCACGTTTTAAACTGGCGACATTTTTATTGTCTACGACATCTCCCCATATGGTTGTCCGTAACAATATGTTCCCGGGTCTACTGTCTTACGTGAATAATGAAGGCCCTAAACATTTTTTTATTGAGTGGTCTCTATTGAATAGCAGTATGCGCCGTATACTCGACTTAATACTATTTTTTTTCGTTTGACATTTGTCATTTTCTTTTCAAACTATCAACTTTAATTTAAAAAAATAAGAGAACAATGGGAGGTGGAAAAGGCAAGCTTTCCGGTAAGTTTTAATGAGTAACGCGAAGCGTCATTGAAGGAGATTTTGCTCTCATTAAACAAGAGATATTTCATTATACTAAAATAAATCTTGCATGAATAATTAAAATAAATGTTGATAATATTCTTCCATCAAAATATTTATGTATTCAACGAAGTGTTGGTTTAGTGTGATGATTACTGGTTTCTATGGTCCGGATAATAATGTTTCTATTTTAATACGGGACCACCAAATTTGGGGGATCCAAAATATTGATATCGTCAAAGTATCGTCTTAATCCAAATTTAACCCAATTTTTTAGATCTAAAGAAGTAAATACTAATTTTAACTTAAGCTCTGTAACCTCAAAGATATTTAGCATAAGCCTGTGACAAATCTTCATGAATTAAGGAATTTATAAATGTATATGTTACGTGCTTTTAGATTTGCAATACTTTTTCCGTATGATGCGTATCGTCTGGTAATAAATGATTTGGGCGTGAGCAGCCGATATATTGCTATCCATGTGAGAAGTATGCACGCATACCCTTTGTGTTTCTGTTCTTTGTTGATGCTCGCACCGGATTTCAATCGCAGTTCAATTCAAATAGCATATCAGTCAGAATCATTGGGACACAACCTCTTATTCTTCAATTTTTTTAATTCAAACTGTAATTTCGATGATATTATTCATCAACTTTTTCACTAAAAGCCTGGTACAGTTGCTACATGTCGTGGTGTCGCACTCCCTTACTTCGAAAAGCGACTGTCTTCCTCTCTGCGCCGACGACGCCTTACGAGTCGCCCCGCCTCTCGACCCTCCGCTACCCGCGAGCCTCTTCGCCCCGCGATCATCACCGACTTGTGGCCGCTTTTATTTTCACCACAGCATGCTATTACCGCCTCTCGGCATAGTTGACTAAAGGCTTCTTTTACCTTAGCAAAACCGGATTGGACACCGAGACAGTGCGCGGACATCCCAAAGATATTGATTTTTATATATATAAATAAGACTTTTATGATATTTGTACTGTGTCTTCATGCGCAGTAGAGCAAATTGGCTCGAACGTCACAAAAAATGAAACTCTAACCGGAAATTAATCGGAAAGAAAGTGTAAATCATTTGTATGTATCCGTGTCCGTCGCATACATCATAGATACACTAAAGACACGCGCTACAACATTTCTATCACTAGACCATTAGCGCGCCTACTTTATTATATATTACACAAACACAGCTAGCTAATAATTCTATCCAGTTATTTCTGAATTTACAATTTCAATAAATGCCGCACTTATGTACATGTATTTAAAAAAAAAGTTTACAAGTGCGACCTATTAGGATGAACATTTAATTGCGTTCATTCATCATATGGGTCCATTAACGTAACCATTATAGGAGGCATAACGGATGTTTTGCATGACTAATTAGGGATTCGGAATTTTGCTAATACATAATTTTTTTGGCCACGCGTCGGGTGGGGCTTAAATTGCCTTTTAATTATATTGTCAGGTTTCATAAATTAATGTGAGTCGAGTCCGCAGATTTACAGCGCGGTGAACATAATTTGGTAACTTTAGTGCGAGGAGACCACTCTGGGGTAAAGTTTTGAGTTGAAGCCCAAAGGTCAGGCGCAAAAGGTTATCCTTATGCGGACCCTAATCCTTGCTAATTGTACGCCGCTTAAGGCGCATAAACTGAAAATTTCCCAACTTTTCTCCCCGCTGGTACTTTTCCTGTAATACACTCTTGTGGAAAACACGACGTAATGTATCATCATCTCCGTGAACAACGCTAAAAAGTTACCACCACCCATTCACGCCTATGTAATATGTATTGAATACATTTGGCCCGAATATCATAGTCATCCTGACATAAAAGTGGATTTTTAACCCTCGTTCCGGCCAAATGACACCACTTTAATTAGCCACAAAAGCCAAAAGACTTCATGCGACGCACATTTACATTTATTTCTATGTTTTTATATCTCAGGCTATGTCTTAATTCACTCAATTCAATAAAACAAGACATAACTACTAATTTATAGTTAATATTACATAAAATATGAATCATTTCTACTAGAATTATGCTAATTTACCAAAGATAATAAGAACGGATGCTCCTGTAAAAATACATCTACAAGAAATTTATTAAAATATTAATTAAGTATTCTAGTACATAAAAATTAATTGGAGTTTGTTCGTTCGAAATGCGCTGCCATACCGTTCATTGGATTGCAATAAAACTTTGTTCACTTATTACTAAAAATTTTGCAAGTAACATAGGCATAGTTTAATATATAAAAATCAATGTTTGTTTGTCCGTATTTAATGCGCTACCATACCGCTTATTCGATTGATATAAAACTTCGCCAACTTATTGTTTGTACTTTTTCGAATAATATGGGTATAGTACAATTAACTTACAGTAGATCTTATATATAAAAATCAATGTTTATTCATATTTAAAATAAAACTAACAAACGATATTTTTAGAATTACTACTTCTGTAGCGGCAACGCGCTGGGTATCGGCTAGTTTTAAATAAATATAAATTTTTTTGGAATGCACACTATAATTTTATACGAATTTCGTTTAACACGAATTTATACTATATGATCGATGCTGTCAGGAATTTGGGATTTTTTTCAAATCAATGCAGACGAATTTCCAGAGCGCTTTATCAAGTCCTCAAGTGTTTAATATTCTTTGAGCTCATTCAGAATGTTATAAAATTGTTTGAGAATGTCTTTAACAAAAAAATAGACGATTTATTTTAATGAGTAAATTGGGTGCTTTTGTTTTGGACTCTAATGAGCAACATTCGGTTCAAGCAAAAAAGAGGGTGAGATGTCCACGGGGATGAGGTAATTTTATTTTACTCGGCGTTCCGGAATGCAACTGAGCAAAATTTGGTTCAGTTGGCATTTTAAATAATTCGCATTTATATATCATTAGAATAATACAGTTTTCATCATAAAAATCATTAACATATACCCCATCAAAATGAAAAAAAATCACATTATAACAATAGATATTCAAATGGGTATTTTTCTCTGGGCATAGTGAAAAATATGTTGTATTTAAATTTATTTTGGACTATGTAAACGAGTATCAATGTAACATGAGATTCTTGTTATATGCTTACATTCCAAACTAAAAATATAGTATATAGCATCAAATATGAGCTACGTGCATATTCAGCAAAATATTTGCAATCGAATTTTCGTACAAATAATCAAATAAAAAATAAACATCCATTATTTTTTAACTGAGTTTCAATAAAATAAAAGATTATCTCTTTATAATAAATACTGTTGTTGAGTCATTGAGCTTTTTACGACATGCTTGATGAATCATGGCTGAATATGTAACCAATCATAAAGTAGCATAGAACAATATTTCAGTGAGCTGTTGACGAAATTGCCTAAAAGCTTTTGGAAATAGCCAAAATAGTGTAATAGATTTTGTGTAATATGTTACACAAAATTCAATTTGAAAGCTTTGAGCTGAAACTTGGCAATCTTTTACTCGCTTTTCTCGGGTATGTCGTAAGTTTAACTGCTGTAGGTGGTGTAAAACTGAAGGACCACCGTCTTGGAGGTAGAGCTACTAAATAAGATTAAAGTCCTCCATGCTCAGTACCGATGTTGCATTGTTCATGACAAAGTTGGTGACCAACTACTGCTTTCCAGTGATAAACCGACTTTATGTACAGCCCTCTTCATAATTTAGGGTGGAATGCATTCTTTCGTCTTATGAAGATATATGTTACCTGCTTTTATAATCCAATGTATTACGTTTTATGTAGACATTACTTGCAGTTTTATATCAAAAACATATTTCACGAACATTTAAAGGATCTTCTAATATGAAAGACCGCAACATTTACCTTACTTATAGAGAAGAAATGCAAAGATTTTTATTAAAACAATTACATAAAATAATGATTTATTTATATCAAAATACAAAAACTGTCATTCCGTGTTATTACGACCACAGATTAAAAGTTATGACAATTTAAAGGTGAAATTTTGGGTAATTTTCAAAATATTGAAAAAACACATATTCGAATATATAAGGAAGCAATAAAATTAGTCGAAAATTATACAGTTTATCATCATTTTGTGATAGGGGATGAAAATATGGTTATATATTAGAACCAATTTTGCAAAAAATAGTGCTTTTTCTTAAGGTCAAATACCACTGGTAACGCTGAAATCTTGCTCCATGCAGCACTTGCAGTACAAAACCAAAGATTTTTATGCAAATGGTATATTTAAATTAACTGAAAGATAAAATAAAGTTGTATTTATCGAAGGAGAATATCTTCTTCTTCTTTTTTAATATTTAAAAATTATTTGGGTTTTGTTCGTTCGAAATGCGCTGCCATACCGTTCATCGGATTTCAATAAAACTTCGTCCACTTATTGTTAAAGATTTCGCAAGTAACATAAACATAGTTTAATATACAAAAAGCAATGTTTGTTTGTTCGTATTTAATGCGCTGCCATACTGTTTATTCGATTGCGATAAAACTTTGCCAACTCATTGTTTGCACTTTTGTAAATAATATGAACATAGTACAATTAACTTACAGTAGATCTTATATATAAAAATCAATGTTTGTATGTTTATTCATATTTATAATAAAATCTACAAACGATATTTTTAGATTTATTACTTCTGTAGTGGTAACGCGCTGGGTATCGGCTAATAATCAATAATTTATTTGATAATATGTGTTTTTGTTAACTTTTTATTTAAAAGCGAAATTTTAAACCGGTATCCCTTATTAGGGATACCGGTTTAAAATTTCGAACTTTTGAAAAACATCAATAATCACATTAAATTTGAATGAAAAGTTATAGGTATGCGATCTCAAAATTATCTATGCTATATTTAATTTCGGTAATATAATATATAGAATAAAGACCACTGTAAAAGTATGATCTCTTCAATACCTATTTAAGTAATAAAAACATGATATAAAAACGGTTCGAAAAATCGCTTTCGTGGCTTTTTCGATATGATTTCGAAGTGAATAAAAACATATAATCTTATTTAACGATACTATTCAAGTCTTGAGCTTTTATTTTCTGATACGATTTGTGTCATTTCTTTTAACGTTAAAAGTATATTTATTTTACTGAAAATATAAAAACTTTTATGTTCAATAACAACTCTCAAACCAAATGTATGATTTCAGATTTAAAACAACTAGATTGGTTAATCCCAATTGAAACATTCATAAGATGGTTCACAAATGGCCCAAAATCAAATTTTTTTGGGCATCATCAAACGGGGCTTGTTGATTTATCGACGTATGAAAAGCATCTCGTATTTTTACGAAAGCGTTATTTATAGTTTCTTTTGATGGTGTGGTGATGAAACGGAAGCGGAATCTGCTATGTGATTATACAGCCGTTAGTCTTCCCTTGTAGGTAGTCGGGAGGACTTATTACTTAAAGATACGACACAATGGCCATTACTTGAGCTAAGTTTGTTTGTGTCACACAAGACAAACAAGTCCAGTTAATTCTTATTGGCACAAAGAGCTTTTGCAACATCAGCTCCGTTCCATATCACTGTGGTAGCGAGAGAATAATAGCGAATGGAGTACCTCACTTTCTATTCATTCTTCAACGTCAAGCACACTGGCCACTGGTGACATTTTTTCTGCCCTCTAGAAACTTAAATAGCTTATCTTTGGCAAAAGAGAGGAAACAAAACAAAATGAGGCCGACAAATCTCTCCCGAGAAAACATCATCATTACATTGTTTTCTTTATAATTATACAATATTATTTTTTGCTGTACGGGCTTTCGCAACGTTCCTTTTCTTTTTCTCTTCTTCTTGTTTTCTAATATGTTTTTTAATATTTTTATAATGGCCGATTGAACGAATTAATTTTTTCTCCCATATACATATATCCGAATGATAATTTTATTTATTTTATTCATAAAATTTACATTTCGTAATGTTTTAATTTTGGAAAACATTATCAGAAATATAAATGAAAATTGACTATTCAATTACAATGCTTTTTTTTACTAATATGATAGCGTTCCCAGTGTAATTCTTACGGATCTGGGATCTTTTTGATTGCTGGGGAATCTGTATACTATTGGGTGGACCAAATTTTTCACCGTATTCAATTAAAATTGGCTGTATAAATTTTTATCAAGACTACGCTCATCGTAGAAAGATGGTTTTGGAATTCGAACGTACCTTTTGATCTACGAACTGATCTCCACCTCAAATTGAGCTCATTTGTTTCCTCATAGTAGGATAGTATCGAAAGAATAAATAAATGTCACTCTTTTCGTTAAACCCTCTTTTATAGATGGCGTTTAAAAGAGACAAATCGCGGTCGTAGATAAAGAACCGCGTCCTTTTCAAATATCGTTTATCGAAAACAATTTCATCATTTCAGCTAACTGTATGGAGTGCACCGTACTCCAAGTAACGCTCCGGTGTAATTTCTGCAGCCGGATAATGCGGCAAAAAACCGCAGCGACGAAGACAACGACGAATAAGTAAGAAATAAAATATTATGTTTTTTGCCTCATTGTTTGTATCATGTGTATTTAAAAATGTGCGGCAAAACAATAAGTTTTCAAAATTATAATAATATAATTAAAAAGCCAGAAAATTTAACAATGCAAAACATTTGAAACTATACAGGTTGTTTTTGCACATGGAGTTTTTTTTTTTGGGAGTTAAGGAGATCTTATTCTACGTTTCACGCATAGCGCCTATTTTCTAATTGTCAGGGTTATTGAAATAGATTTTTTTTAACATTTTGAAAAAATACCAAAAATTTCACCTTTAAACCATCATGTTTTTGTGTTTTTCAATATATTTTTGATCTAAATAAATCATTATTTTATTTGTTTTATTATATTATATGATCGGTCTTCAGATCTGACACCACTGATTTTCTATGTCTGGGGACGTTCCCTATTCCATAGCTTCCACGGTCTCCCGACCTGACACCACTGGATTTTTTTTTATCTAGAGACGTGCCCTAATCCGTGGCTCTCACAATCTTCAGATCTGACACCACTGAATTTCTTTGTCTAGTGACTAGGGCTTGTCGGTTTTCGATTTTGGATGATTTTGGAAAACTGATTTTGGAAACCCAATTTTTTGGAAAAAAATATGAACTTCGAAAACCGGGTTTATGATCCAAAAAAACCGGTTTTGAATAAATATTGTTTTTTCATTATCAATGTCATTCACTATTGCCATGTTATGTGCTTAGATTCAGAATCACCAAATCAAAGATGTTGATCCATTTGAGATTGAAATGTACATCATTAAAATCATAGGTTTCCTCTTATAAATGTAATTTTTATGTGACTTAAAATTCTTGTAAACCAAATTCAAAACAATAAATATATTTGTAACAAATCACTCCAAACAAACATATAAATCTTAAAACATAAAAATAGTGTCATAAACGGGATCTCTTGCAGAAAAAACACGTTATACAAATTCTAATACATAAAAACCATATAATCGAAAAAAGTGGAATTCCCAATTATCAAATTGGTTCGATATTGTGAATTGATGTGTCTCCAGTCTTTCATCGACATCGATAAAATTAGAATCATTTTAATACACCCATTATTTAAATTTTATATTTCTTAAAACCGAAAACCGGTTTTGTTTTAAAATTAAAAACCGAAAACCGGTTCTAAAATTAAAAACCGAAACCCGGTTTTGAAAAATTTCGGTTTTTGTATAAGCCCTACTAGTGATGTGCAAAATAATAAATTTACACGACAGAGGTGCCCACAAAAGAAATCTTATATAGACATAGTTTTGAGAACTTTTTAAAACTAAACTTAGTTCAAAATAGTTGGTAGTTTTTCGTTTAGAGAATTTAGAAGTCAACATTTCTTATTTGTTTGCACATTTTTGTAATTTTTGGAAGTTCACAAGTAATTACTTTTTTAAAAACAATTGCATAATATACCGATTTAAAGGTGAAATTTGGATATTTTTTCAAATGTTGAAAAAAATATCTATTTTGACAACCCTGACACTTAAGACATAAAATTTATATGTAAAACATAGCAAAAGACCTCCCTAATGTCCAAAAAAAATTGTTTGTCCATATACAAAACATCTTGTATAGCATAAATTATGATCATTACATATAAGTGTTAAAAAATTTACATAGTTTTGATTTGTGCAGGATCATAGCAACCGAATTATATAAGCTTTAAATATATACATAATGGTATCAATGAGCATACATTATAAGTAATGAAAACGATTTTGAACAAATACTTTAAAAACATGTAAATAAATCAAAGATTTACTTGAAATTTATGTCATCCAAAAAAAAGTATTTTTTCCTTATTTAACCTCAAATAAATGCATTTAATTTCGCAATGTTGGTATATACCGAAAAATCCGTATCGTTAGGTCGAAATGCGTTTATCCAATAAGCAAGTTAATTGGCAATGAAACATCGTACGGGGGCCTTGCCCGTAATTATATTTGGCTTAATCGCCGAAGAGATAAGCCCGCTAATTTCACTATGGGGTCGTAACTGAAAAACAGATATTCGGAAAATCGAGGTCTGAAAAGGTGGCTGAAAGAAAAACGACGGCAGGAAGTGGCGGCTGTCACTTTTAATGGCGCTCCGTTAAGATAAGTCAAGGAGGTAAGATAACCCAATTCGCGCTAAAAACGCCTCGAAAGCCTCCTTTAAGGTCTTAAGACTTTTTATCGGCGTTGTTTATACGTCTGTTAGCTTTATTCTTCGCACTCCACTTGAATTCAAAAAAAACTTTTCTTTCTTCGTCCTCATCGAATCGCCGCTCGTAGCCATATTGAAACCTGAACCTTTTTTATCTCCAACAACAACCCAGAGGCCATTACGGACCCCGACTTGCATATTGAAATTCGCTAAATGGGAAAAAATTATAAAGACGTTTCGGCGGCAAGGTTTCGCGCTTGCCAACCTACAAATGTGCCATTTTTAATGTAAGCAGCACAGTTGAAATATCTGAATTAATTTCTTATTTAACCGAGACTCTGAGTGCATTTGTGTGTAAAATATTCAGAATAAGTCAGTTGAAATTCTCATAACATTTTTACATATTTGATTGGATGTTTGAGCTGCATAGGCACTATGATAGCTGATGCGGATCGTATAATTTAGAGCTATATACCATCCATGGATGTGAAATATTCAGAATGAAATTTTCACATTTGAATAAAACAAAGTGTAAAGAGGTATAACGGCATATAACAGAATATAATTTTCAACATTCGAATTTCATATACTATATTTAGCATCTCATTTTACATTATACTGATATTCAAATCATACAATATATAAGAAACATTATAATAATTGATTGATGAACAGAACACGAACATGCAAAAAAATTACAACACAACAGCATCATTTTTTTAAATGTACAATGAGATTTTTTTTATTGTTTATATCATTTTTTGCCCAGTCACCAAAATTTTGGTGTAATTGTAAAGCAACGATCTGGTAAAAAAAAGCTTTTTTTGCACATTTTTCATGCGGTTGCAATCAAAGTACTACGTTATGGGATTTTTCGAGAGGCCACAAGAGTACGCTCACAATTATTTTCGACACTCTTTTGCATGGATGCACATTTGATTGAAACAGTTCACAGTTCAGAAGAGGAGTGGCGTAACCCCATTTTTCAAAAATATTGTGTCAAATCAATCTTTGATTTTTTGTACGTGGCTTTAATAATTGCACCCTTGAAAGCGTGTTTTGCATCATTATAAATACAACAATTTCTTTATGGTCCTTCTTCTTCAATAATTTTAGATAATTTTCGATGAAATACGAATATTAAAAGAACACCAGAAGCCGACAAACTGAACCTGCTCTCATTTTAAAATTAATTGAGAAAAATTAAATGCTAAATAAAATCAAGTATAAAAAATGGTTTTGGTATCTTTTATTAAATTTTATAACAAAAAAGACACTCAAAAATAAATTTATCCAATAGTCAATCGAATACGATTTATCTTAACACTTTACAGCCCGAGTATACCGCATTAAACATCGCCCGAGTCCGGGCGTTTTTCACAAAAAAAATATCATAAAACTCAAAATAAAATACAAAAAGTGATTTTTTTTGAAGGTTCTTAACAAAAAACCAAATGTCGA
The DNA here is from genome assembly GCA_008973525.1 of Stenopsyche tienmushanensis. Taxonomy (NCBI): domain Eukaryota; kingdom Metazoa; phylum Arthropoda; class Insecta; order Trichoptera; family Stenopsychidae; genus Stenopsyche; species Stenopsyche tienmushanensis. Next base: position 182,024 of record WACJ01000358.1, read on the forward strand.
AAAAAAATTCTTAAACAAAGCATAATTTTTATATTCAAAACCGGATTTTTGGGATTAAAAAACCGGTTTTCGAATATAACAATTTTAACTTAAAAACCAGGTTTTCAAAACCGGTTTTTGAAAACTGACAAGTCCTAATGTCAGGATTGGGGAAAAAGATTTTTTTTCAATATTTTAAAAAATTAACCAAATTTTCGCATTTAAATCATCATAGCTTTTTAATATACGGTCTTAATAGCACTAAATAATTGTTTTTCTATTTTGTATGTATTTTTCAATATATTTTTGATCTAAATATAAATCATCGTTTTATGCATTTGATTTATAAAAAAATAATTCTGGGTCTTCCAAAATCAGAAAAAATGTCTAAATCCTTTAAATAAAAAAAAGTGGCAACTATTTTGAACTTAACTATACCCTTTCCAACGATACGCTACATTTTATACAAATCATTTAATAAGTCGTTAAATTTGAAGAGGTACCAGTTTTTCAAGATCAGGGTTAAGAGAATCCTTTTTATGCTTATGATGTTTTTATTAAATTTATTTAAATTAGCCACCTTTGCTTTGTACACACGCAATACACTTTTTTCTTATTTCAACTGTAGTTGTCTTAAATAGCATTTTCTTTTATGCAAAGGCGGCGCTTATTCATTCAATTATGATTTATTTTGTATGCACTTCTGTCGTGTAATGATTTTTTTGCACGTCCCTCGACAAATAAATCCAGTGGTGTCAGATCTGGAGACCGTGCAAGCCACGAAATAGGGATGCTTTTCTTGAAAAAAAAAATCTATTTCGACAACCCTTACACTAAGAACATAGAACCTATGTGTGAAACGTAGCAAAACACCTTCTTAACCCCCAAAAAAAAATTTGTCGATCCATGTGCAAAACACCCTATATAAAAAATATATTTGAATTTTGTGTTTAATCTCCCGCTTTTTTTGTAACAATATTGAAATCATTAAAAGTTCAGAAACTAACAATATCAACGCTGATTTAATGAATAATTATTTTATAAATATGTTTAATTATAAATCCCTTTTACACATTGAAATATTTCATAATTGCTCATATAATGTAGTTTTTATTCCATTTTTAATGGCAATTTTAAACACACTATTAAAATTTCTGTCGTATTTCTATGTTAACTTTAAGAAAAAATGTTTGCCCGTATTTAAATGGTAGTTAACTCTTTATAAAGTAAAGTTAAAAATACAATGAAGGAAAATTATATTACATTTGCATCAACTGCCAGCCTTAGAAATAAAAGGAAATCATCCATCAAGCAAAACTCATGTTATTAATAAAGTCATATTTTCCTTATTTTTGGTAATATAATTTACTTAAATTTTAGAATAATTTAGTATACACAACATAGCTTGGATATCATTGATATCAAAATCACATATCAGAGGCGTATGATGTAAGTTCGACTTACGAACACCATGTTTGATTAACTTTAAAAGGTATATAAATATATTTGAAGTATTTCGTTGCATTCCAATTCGTAATTATATCAATTTTCTACAGATGTCAAGCAACGTCCAAGCACAAAATGAGAGACTATTAAATCTTTCATATGGATGACTATTCCAGGCGGACTTTTCTTTGTGACATATTTCCGACATTAGCATTCATACCGCAGACGACGATTTGCAAGGTAATTTTTAACATCAACGTCCCACGTCCCATAAATAAGCGTCACCAGCGTCCGTGCGCTTTTTTTCCATTATTTTTTGCGAGCCGTGTGTATCTTTATATTGCGTGTCCGCCGTAAAGAGTTTGATTGGAGTATCAAACATTTATATGATGCTCATATTTGCTCTTCTCGCCATAACCGGATGCTCCGGAATATAATCTCTATGGACGGATATCTTCCCGGTTGTTGGAACAAACAAATGGCGAACGTTCCCCCGCTCTCTCGGCGACGCCCCGGGAATAACTAATAAAAGTGTGTTACGTAAAACTAGTCACGTACGAGTTATACGGCAGTAATGCCGGCCCGACCCCCGGCTTGGGGGACACTGGTACATCAAACAAAATCGCAATTTGGCGAGGGACTTTAAAATTATAGGAACGTACAAAAAAACATGATGATTTCTGGCATAAAACCCCGAAATAGTTCCATTATACCGACATTTCGACATCACTTTCGTTATTTATCTTACCCATGTGTGCAAGGAAGATTGACCCGGCGGAACACCCGAACAAATCCCAATAGGTCAACGAGTCCCAAATGCAATCATTTTTAATGGCTCTTAATGTTATAATAAGATCTCCACACTTCCTAAAAACATAAATAAATAAAAAGTATGATTCCTTAAAAATACTATTATCAGCGAACTCTTTTAATTATTATCACCATGAAATTGAATGTGATAAAATATAATATATTTCACAAATAATAAAAATATATTTTCATCCAAAATTTGTAAGAATATTAATAGTTGTAGTATTTGTTATTGCATTTTTTTTTAAATTCAACTTTTTTGAAACGGATTTGAAAATTATTTCAACGCAATCTAAAACTAAGTGACCAGTAAAAACACAAATAAAGAATAATATTAACATGAATAATTTAAGGGAACGGAATGCTGGAGCAACTTGAAGGATAATGTGCTGACGTCATTCGTGAAATCAGATCCTCAACAAACACTCAGGGAAGTGCAAACAAAGCATGATTGTCTATGGTCAACAGTTCATAAGCACCTTCATCGTAAAGATAAATTAAATAACCAGAGAATTTGCTAATCGACTTCAGCAAAATAAAACTATTTGACTTTATCTCTTGTACGGATAGGAAATTGTCCTATTTTGCAAATTTGATTAGCGATAAAAAGTAAGAATGTACAAAAATCCTGAGGGTTTTGATTATTAGACGATAAATTTGGGTTTATCGATCTATACAATCGTACAATTTATGAAAAACACTCGCTTTGTTTTTCTCTCTCTATCTCCAAACCTAACTTGCAAGATTTTGAGACAAGAATGCTTCTTCTGAATCACTGAAATTCGATCGCAAATACGCGACTGTACTCATCAAGAGGTAAAACTTGGTCATAGTTTCGTTTTTACTGAACCTGCTGTCGAAGAATTCCCTTCAGTTGTCGATGAGATTGGTTTTTATCGACAATAGAGCATCTCGATTTTTTGATGTGATCAAATTTTTTTAATAGTTTTTCAATAAACTTTACTAGTAACGTTGGGGCGGGGGTGATTTCGGGGGCCCGAGTCCCCGGGCGGCTCCACGCCACCACGTGCTCATTGGGATGACGGTTGAAGTCTGTTCTTCTATCGGGCCGTGATGTTGCTAAACAAATGGATGGGAATAGACGGGCGTCGAATATAAAGACTCTCTTCTGTAAATAAGTATTTATTCCACACGAGAGAGAGATCTGGCTGCAAGAGGGACGACTTCCCGCAGTCAAGGCTAACCGACGACTCCCCCGACTCTCGCTTCCTGCGCGTCACTACGGCGATCCGTCGGTATGCAGATGCAATGTCTCCGCAGGGCCACAAGAGATGGCGCTATTAAAATAACACATTTCACCTGAAGAGAGACGGAAGATGTTGCTGTTAATCTGGCGAATTAAATCTGCTCAGGTTAACAGCGCCACTACGTGTGGATGATAAATTTCCCACGCTGCAATCCTTATAAACAACTGGTCCGCTGGTTCCAATTATGTCTATTTCGCTGTTTATTATCTGTACTTCTTAATTAGAGTTATTAGACGACTCATCTTTTTCTATTCCGTTTCTAAAAGATTTTTAAGAAGCCTGTCCAAAATGTCTTGGATGACAATCCAACGGGATCCTTTTTTAACGAATATTTCATATATTCTGTAGATAGACAGTGCCATAATTTCACTTAAATCAGCATTATTATAATATATCTTCTTTCTATTTTGTTTGAACTTTCAAAATTACTAAATTAAAAACAAATAATATCCGAGTCGTTTTATAAATACTCGAATTTACGAATATTGAAAAAAAGTCCCTAAAATATTAAATACAAGATAAATAAAGTGGGTTAGATATTGGACTATAAAACTTCTTAAAAATTTCTTGAAATATAAATTTAATGTCATTGTGAAAATCATCTAAATTTTACATATTTCTAATCATTGTACAATTTAAAGGTTAATATTATAAAAAGGAAAGCTTGTTATATATATCTCGACATTTGTGTCAACAGTTTTCTTCTAAGTGAAATTAAATTTTGGCTATTATAAAAAGTTTTTCAAAAAAATATTACCAAAATTTAAAAATATGCTTAACTTAAATATTACTATCAAATACACCGTTTTTATGTCCGACTGAATTGCTTTTCATTTAGATGTTTTTCACTTCATTGATATATGAAATATATGTTATTCCACTGCAAGATTATGACCTAATTAATACCCACTATTAGAAAAGAGTTACATTCATATTGTCCATATCATATAATCACCTCTTTGTTCACTTGGCATTGAAAGCAGCACAACCTTCAGGTTTTATTTGTGATAGGTTATATTTTAAAGCATTAATTATAATAATCGTAATTTGATTATATTTTAAATGCTACTTACGTAGAAGCAATTTGCGGACAAAAATATGCCCTCGCATTTATATTTAGAGAATAATTCGAAGCAATCAGCAAAGGGGCCAACTTATTTCAGTGTCTATTTCCGGGCATATACAAAAGGCTTTCACGGCGTCAATCATGATTTTTTTTCCTTGGCCGTTTCGCTTTTTGCAAGGAAATACTATAATTAATGGACATTCAGGAACGTGTCGGCGGGGTGTCGTGATTTGGGGGAAATTAAAAAGAAAAACAATTAAAATGACCCAAATTTTTGGAAGATCGCGTGACTTCATCCGCAGATTGGATTTTAATTTCTGATAAGCCTCGTGGCGAATAGTGACAGTGCACATTAATTAAAAGCACTTTTTTGTTCGCTGATGGAAATAAATCTCGCTTTCCGGGCTTTTGTCGAAGAAGTACGTATCTTTCAATTACCACAAACGTCCATTGCATGGAAAGTCATTAAATTAAAAAAAAGTTTTAAGCACAAAATGCGGTTATACTGGCTTTAATGCACAAATTATCTTCCATTATATACGACTCTTGCTAGGGATTTACTTCTGTGATAAAACACTCAATTATAACATTTTATATTTAACATCATAATTAGTAAATGGCCGTAGTCTGAATATACAATTATTTTACCAAGGCTTAAATTCTCAAATTTTTGTATAATTATTATATTACAAAAACATAAAAAAAAACTTTTTCAATAAAAATTAATTTATGAAAATTCAACATAATTAAATCATATTGTCAAAGTATTTTTTTTTTTCTATAAATCAGTAAAATAAACAATAATTTATAAGTTTTGCCAGACTATTTACTACTTGTTAAAATAGTACCAGAAACCAACCAGAAAATTATGTAATTTTATTAAAGTGGGAATAAATACCTTATAATAAATAATAAGTCGATTGATGGCAAGGTATCAGAATAATGGGCAATTAAAAAGAATCTTCTAAACAATAAGATTATTTTAGGTAGGCTGACATTTCCATTCACAAAATGCAAAAAAAAAATGTGCAAAGACACTGTCATTACTCAGATACTGTTCATTCTGTTGCAATAAAACATTGTCAACTTATTGGTTACGCTTGCGAAAATGACATTGGAATAATCTAATATATAAAAATTAATATTTGTTTGTTCGTATTTAATGCCTCATCATACCGTTCATCTGATTACGATAAAATTTTGTCAAATTATTGTTTACATTTACGAGAATAACATAGGCATAATAAACATATTGTTTGTGTGATCAATTCGTTTGGCGATAACAGCAACATATCGCCACTTTTTAGTCAAGTCACTTTTAAATTCTATGTTAATTTATAATATCGTGTTTATGCTAAAAATAAACGAAGAAATAATTATTGTATTTTCAAATAAAGCGAATATCCGGAAAACGTTGCAATGCCTAATATTGCAAGAGTTCAAATAGCTATCTTAATTGAGAAGAAATTGTTGAATAATGAAATAAACTTCAGGATTCAACTCTAACAATCGATTCAACAACTCTGATAATCGGTGCTATCATGATCTGAAAAATATATAAGGGAAGAAATCTCTATCGGCGAAAATCTAATATATATAAAAGAATTGGGTTTTGTTCGTTCGAAATGCGTTACCATACCGTTTATCAGATTGCAATAAAATTTCGTTCACGTATTGTTAAAGAATTTGCGAGCAGCATAGACATAGTTTAATACATAAAAATTAATGTTTGTTTGTGCGTATTTAATGCGCTGCCGTACCGTTTATTCGATCGTGATAAAACTTTGCCAACTTATTGTTTGCACAAAAACGCAAAAAAAAATTGGTATCCAAATAAAAGTTTTTTCTAAAGATATTTCTTGGAACTAGAATCCTTAGAAACAACTATTTTTACACAATTTTAAATCCCAAATTAAATGCAACTTTCCAATTTTTTTAAATACAAATTTAATGTATCTTATGAAATATGATCTTTTAACAGTGTATTATAGCGAGACGAGATCATATTTTGCATTCGAATATCGAACAATTGTGGTCATTCGGCAGAACGTGAATTTGGTTTTGACGAGTTGAATATGAAGCATTCATCGAATAAAATAATTTTATATAATACAATTTTATAACAGATTCTCTAACATTTTGACAGGATGAAAACAGATGATCGAATATTTTTATTTGCTTATTTCAACATATGGAATTTAGGCACTTTTCCGCGTATGTCGGCACATACACACACAAACCTTTTCTAGGCTTATGTGAGCCATACATTTTTGAACAATCTGACGCATACATAATGAGAAATGAAACTTGTACGGGAAAAGATATCCGGGCTGAAGCTCAAAGGCTTTTCGAAGGCCTAATAAGCGGCTAAAGCCGAAAATTTATTTGGATGACGCAGCCGCAACGAGAATTTTCCCAGAAAATCTGGGAATGAGCAAGATCATTTAACCGGAAAATGGCTCTGGGAAGAAAGTGCCTCGGCATGTATGATAATTTTTCAGATGAAAAGCTACGCATTCTAAAATCGAAATACTCCATATATAATATAAACAACAAGGGTAATTATTGTGTATAAAATAAATTCGGTACATACTTGATAATTTATTATAACAGAATTGTATTATTGAGGGAGGCAATCCCTTTACAAAGTTCAAAAAAATATTTTTTTTTATTGCGTTTTATTTTATTTATTTTTATTTCGATATCAGGTAGAAGCGATTGGAGCTGAGCAACCTTTCTTTCATAATACATTTGTTTAAATCTTTTGCATATTTAGTTTTATTATAGGAGATATTCCTAAAAATATTTTAGGCAAAATTATCGTTATACTCATATACTCATACTCATATATCTCTATATGTCTCTGAATGCTAAACTAAAGTTGCTCGAAATCAGCTCGAAGTTGCTTGAAATCTATTTCTAATAAAAAAAAATTAAATTTTTCTTTAGGATTTATAAACATATTCCTTGCCTTTCGATAATTTTCTTTTGAGATATTATGCACGCGGATTTGTGAGTTGGTGCAGGCGCTTGCAAAACTACAGATATAAGAAGGATTAATATGGTTAGAAAAACTTTCAACGCCCTTACTCTTTAAAAAAAATAAATGTCTTTCTGCACCTTCTTTTTTTTGACCTTCATAACTATGTGAATTACGTTAATTTTAACTATGTTAATGACCACAAAGTGTAAATGTTTCGCCATTGATTCCTCTAAAAAATCTGCAAATTGCTTATCATTGTTTTTTTTAATAAATGATACTTATAGTAAGATAAATTTCATTCTCAAATCAGCTCATAAAAAACCTTCATTTTATAAAATAAATGACTTTAATATAATTTAAAGAAATCGATTTGTTATGTGATGAAAAGTCGCTGAAAAATGTGTTCCTATGGTAACGTAGGGGTTGAAGTATTCCTATCGCTTTTCGCGTGGGCTGTAAAAAATGGAGAAAATCTTTGGCGAATGGTGTAGAAGTAAAAATTGCCTGGGAGACTCCTCAGTATGTCCGGGACTTCATTTCGTATTCAAATTTAAATGTGAAAAACGCAAATGTGTCGGAATAGAGAGATCCCCAACCGAATGGGAAACGCGGAGGATTGAATGAATTGAATGTCTTCTTCATTGTAAAACCGACATTCAATTGATCGCGGATAATGGAAATTGTAATTTGGCTAGATTTGAGATAAAATTTACAATATCTCCCACTCGACTCCCACCCCATGGATACGGCCATAATAAATACATTTTTCCCAAAGGTAAAAAAATAAACAACACCGATATGCTTAAATGATCGTTAATCAAACTATTTTGCCGCTTTTATATGAAAAATAATTAATTATTTACAACTTATCATGTAAACATGAAAGACCATAATTTATTATATGATATCTGATCAAAAATTAATTGTATGACACAGTAAAATAATACTAAATAATTTGTATCAGTCCATTTTGACATTAAAAACGATGGATCACGCTGGAGAATAAGCGTGCAGTTACATTCTATTTATTAATTTTAGCATTTATCTATTAATATTTCGATTCTATTCAAGCCATGATAATATTATAATATTAATCCAAGATATGATAAACAATTATCTTTTCAAAGTAACTTGCTGAAATGGCCTATTTTCATTATTATACGAAGGAACTATTTTTTCAAATGTATGTATATCAAGAAGAATTTTAGATCAATGCAAAATGCTTACGTGGACGTATGACATCAAAAAGCAACGTAGAAAGATTGCCTGGGGAAAGTCCTATGAAAAATACTACTATTTATAAAAGCTTTATATGTATACACTGTACTCTTAATAAGCCTTTGAAAGCTTTTATTTTATTTTGTAAATTTGTAAAAATGAAGGTTTTATATTATTGGATACAAATATTTTTAAAAAATAACACAACGCGGTAAAAATGAAATTGTTAACTAAAAGATAAATCTCTATTTGTGTAATACTTAATAAAATAGTCTTACTACTGGTCTAGTGGTTGTTTTATACTACGTATAAACACACACAAAATAAAGACGACGTAGTGTATGCGTGTAGCTGATGTATGATGTATACTATCTAGACCAGTGTTTCTCAACCGGTGCACCGCGAGCTTATTACTAATGCACCGCGAAAAAATGGTAAAAACGAAAAATTCTGGAAAACAGTGAAAACCGAAAATGTCGTTGGCAAAATTATGAAAGTCAACGAAAGAGTTAATGTAATTTTGAATTAGCCAAATCAATTGCGCGTATGTTAACCGTTTAACGTAGACTTTGGGTATTCTACGCCTCACAGCCGCAGTCTGTTCAAAGTGGAGTAAATAAACATGCTGTGGAAAAACAATCGTCTTTGAAATCCAGCAGCATCACCCTGTGGAATCCTTCTCGTCAACGTTACGGGAGACGCGGCAGTCGCAGGCCGTCAGAAGCTCTATGAACGGAGGTAACTGGGACTGGTCCACACAAGCAACACGAACATAACTGGGCCCCTTACAATGGATACATTTATTACCAAACGAAATCGTGAATCAGACCAAAATATTAATGACACAGGGAGTACAAGTGAAACAAGTAGTGACGATATTACTAGACATCATACGTCTCATACAAAAGAAAATGTATCCAGTAAAATCAGAAAAAATAATCGACAATATTCTGAAGAATATTTATGTTTCGATTTTACGTATTTTTACGCATTATGTATTTAACTCAAAGTATGAATATATTTGAAAACTTTGGTATTTCGGATTGATATTGCGCTATTCGAAAGACTTACCTAAAACAAAGAATTTAAACATCCATTAGACCAAATATTTTGTGTGTATATTTTAGATGACAAATTAAATGATAGCTCAAATTTATCTTGTAAATCTTATTATCCTTACCTGAGAGCTCTTACTGCATGAATTTTGAAGTCCTGGACACCTTTGGAATTTGGCTTCTTTTGAACCACACTGTACAATTTTTCAAACTTAAGACTATTGATTGATCAAGGCTGGTCGATTTCGTAATCAAACAATTGCGGATTGCTTTTATATTAAACACGATTTCATACCTGAAATTAAATATTTGACACATTTTAGTCCAATTATTTAGCTGATGATATATTTTTAAAATGATATATGATGTATTTTCTTTAATCTAAGGAAAAATTGATGCTTAATGAAGCTTTTAGCTATGAAATGCTAAATGAATCACTTCCGAATATCGTATTTTACATATACATTTGAATGTTAGTCGTGACTTTAAAAAAATGATACAAAAATCGGACCTAACTCCTACATCTTAAAATAGACATTTTGATTTTTCAATCCACTATGAGTATTATTTCTGATCTGTGTTCTTGAAATCTCAATACAATTGTTCAACATTAAACATTTCGATAATAAGCCTAATAATCGTATTACAATATACTTAAAAACTATGACTACTTGCCTCAATATTTTAGCTGCATGACGATCAGGATACAGTCTGGAACACGGATCACATTCCGGAACGGCACAACACTCTGTCTATTAAAAAATATCACTTAACATACGCACATGCACATCCTAACCTGTCAAAATAAAATATAGCTCTGCACCGAATATTGTTGCATAGCATAAACTCGACGCCTAAACTGGACGGACAAATTGAAATGCATTTATGACAAATTATTAATATTTATAAGAAAAACTATTTTTTAAAAATCATGGGATTAAATAAGCTGCTGCGATATATTCCCAAAAATATTATTTTTCAAAAAAAATCACCATCCTTTTCGTTGTATAAATATATTTTTTTTTAATGAATTTCAAATTTGATAAAAATATTTTTGGGAATATATCAAAAGAGCTCATCTCAGAGAGAATCTCATGCATTCTTTCAATAGTTTTTCATAATAATTTTCATTTAGTATTAATACATTTATATTCGTACGCTCAGTTGAGCCGTCGAATTCTAGGCGACAATCAGTGCGTGTTCGGTTCTTAGGTTATACGGTTTGGCTTAATCGTCAGAGGGATATATCTTAATAAATAAAGTGCAGTGTTGTTCCAGAATGCATCCCGTACTCCAGGATCTATCCTGAACGTCATGCAGCGTCGATACTCAGGCAAGTGTTCTTAGTTTTTTAAGTGTTTTGTACTGCGACTTATAGTAAATTGGAGGTCCTTGATGTCTATTTTAAGATGTAGGATTTAAAGCCGATAAATTATGTTTTTTTTAAAGCCACGATAAACTTTTGATTTTATTGTCACAATAGACTTTTACATAGATTGCGGAATAAGATGTCGATGGTTGGATACAGTAGGATGGTTTCAATGGGTATCCGATAAGCTGTGCGCCTGGTCGTGGCGGAATCTTCAAATCGTCATGCAGTCTGACCGCTGAGGAAAGATTCATAATCATCATCAGTCTGTGTTCGTCCACCGTTGAGCGCATGAGTCTTCATCCCTCTCGATCCTCCGCTTTCCGCATCCAGCTTCGTCCTGCTATTCTTTCGATGTCGTCAGTCTTACAGGGGTCTCCACTCCAACACTTTTCTTCTCCATCGACCGTCGTTTCTTCGACACATTTGTCTCCCCCATTGCCACTTAAGTGTGTCAATTCTTTCAGTAGCGTCTACCACTCGAGTTCTTCTTCGGATATCCTCGTTTCTGATTCTATATTATAAAGACACTCCGAGCATAGATCTCTCTATGGCACGCTGAGAAAACTTTATTCTGTGTAAAATGCCTGATATTAGATTCCACGTCTTCGTGGGTTTACACTGGGATGATGCGTTGGTTAAATGCTGCCATCCCAGTGGTATTCGTCTGTCAAGCTCTGTTGAGAAATTCTGTCGTCCTAGTTGTATTACTTGTCCCAGATAAGTGTATTCATTTTCAATCTCAATTTGTGTTCCCCCAATGGATATCGCCTCGAAGGTCTGAGAATTGTGACTATTTATCATGGCTTCGATTTTATCCATGTTCATTTTCAGACAAATTTTACTTGATACTTCGTTTAGGTCTTGGAGCATGTCTTTCAGACGCAAGCTTTTCAGACGATTCGGCTATTAATACTATGTCACAATTGTGTGTTGTCAATACCGTGTCGGCACTTTTTCCAATATAGCAGTTTAAACACATCTTCCAAAGCGTTTATGATAAGCTTGGGAGATAGTTTATATTACAGCGTTGTAGTGAGTCTAAAACTGCCCAAGAAAGACAGCGGCTGATTATATTTTTCGGTTTTCTGGATGATTTGTCTTAGTATGTGGATATGCTCGATGATACTAAAGCCTTTTCTAAATCCAGCCTGTTCTCGAGGTTGAAATTTGTCAAATCGATCTGCCAGCCTATTAGTTTTAACTCTAGAGAATACTTTATATATATATGGGAGAGAAGCGTAATTGGACGATTTTTTTAACATCCATTGACAAAATTACAGGATTTTTGAAAAAAATAACTCGAAAATAGAAAAAAATTAAATATGTTAACTTCACTTAACGAAAACATTCCCGAGGGAATTGTTTCTGTAATAATAGAACATTTAACTTTATCGGAAGAAAATATTGCACGTTATTTTCCTTCCTTAAATAGACCTAAAATTTATGATATCTGCAAAAGCCAACAAGCTTAAGTAGCACATTAATTGATTTTTGAATGATCATATAACTTCTATTGTGTTAAGCAGAAACATCATTTTGGGTGGACAACGGAAACCCCCCCCCCCCCCCCCAACCTAGATTTACCACTTAAAGAGAGCAAATATTTTTAATAAAACGCGTATATATATAAAATTGTTTCTAGGGAAAAATTGACTAACTAAATATATTTTCAATATTGAATTAATTTCAAATTTGACATAAAAAGAAAATATATTTAAAAAAATGTTATGTAAATATTATTTTTTTAAATATGTAATAAAAATTATGTCTATGTATACAAATTTTTTCGACTTCTTAATTCTGGTGCACCGCCACTTTTTCCCATGATCAAAAGTGCACCGTGACTTCAAAAAGGTTGAGAATCACTGATCTAGACAGAGAGAATACAAACGATTATCCTTCTCTTTCCGAACAATTGCTGGTTGAAATTTCACTTTTCGTGACGATTAAGCCAATTTACTCTACCGTGCTTATAAAAATTTCACTTAAAATACAGTTTTTTTTTGATAAATAAGAATTGACTTCAAAATCTCTTTCAGTTCAGATATCTCATTCAGATATACGCTTTATATCAAGAGCTGGCAGTATAAATTGAAAATCATCTAACACATGGAAATAATTTAATAGTTGCATTTTGGCGTCTTTCCGAACTATCATTATGACAGTCTGGTGATTAAGTGCCGTTAGTTTTGGGAGAGGAGGGGGTTGAAATTTAGTAGAAACATAATTAAGTAATATTATATAAGTATTTTTTAAATTTCTATAAATAAGTAAAATAAATAATAATTTATAAGTATTGTAAAGGCAATGCGTATACAACATCTATTTGGTCTGGCGCTTTAATAAACGTAAAAAATGTATTATTACCCTATGCGGTCCTGTGTCGAGTCTGGCTCGACATTTTGTTTCTACATTTTTTCCCCCACTCAGATTTAAAATCATGTGATTTTATTTTGCGTATCGTATTTAGGACAGTATTTGGAAATTAATATTGGTTTTTATGATCCTTCATAGTGTTTCTCCTACCTGTTAGAAATACAAAGGAAAGGAGCTAAAACACAGGCAGCCACTCTTAACGCGTGCTTTCGTGAACATCTTCGATCATACTTCCTTAATATCTATGTAATCATATAATATTTAAAATATTTTTTCCGAAACTAACCAATATACAAAATAAAATTTTAAAAAATCTAATCTTCACTTAGGTCAATATTTTGGTAAAAAAATATTTTTTTAGAGTTTTAATAAATAATAACTTAAAAATTGAAAAAACTTTTTTATTTTAAAGATGTCTAAAATATAATATTTAAAATAATTTATTCCAGTTTTTTTTAAAATTGGCGTCATTTTCTGGTTAGCTTCAGCAAATTGAACCACTTTGGTGCTATCTTAACAAGATGGTAATAGTCTGGCAATCCCTTTTCTTCCCAAACCCAACGGCACTCAGTCGCCAGACTGTCAGACTAATAGTCCAGAAACATGTCAGAACACTAAATTATTCACAAGTATTAGATGACCTTCAATATATGCTGCCAACTCTCAGTCTTTTAGACTAAGGGATGACAACACATCTAGAAAGTTTTATTTCTATAGTTTGTCTTATATATAAATTACACTTTCGTCCAATTTTTTTTTTCTTACATAAGTATTTTTCTTAGTATTTCTATTTCATTTATATATTTTTTAATTTAGTCAAAATAACCTAGTTGTTTTTAAAAATATGTTTTTTTTATTTTTTATTATTTTTATGTGTTTTATTTATCTGCCAATTTTTTTTTGGGTAAACATAAAATTTGGTATTAAAAAAGATTCGTAAATCAATTGTGAAATTTCTTTCATATTAAATGTGTAAATGTAATTATTTTTATAAGAAAGTGTCTAGATGCTCTTTTGTAAATGCTTATTTGTAAAAAAAAATCTTACTGTAAAAAAATATTTAACAACATTTCGCTCAAATTAAAAGGCGAAAAAGTGGAAAACCTAAAGAGTATATAAATAATAGCAAGGGAGCGTGAAAAAGTAGGAAGTCTAGGGAAAGTTAGTCGTGGCAGTTGGCTGGAAGCGGCGAGCAGAACTTGCCAGGATTGTGTGCTGGGGTGAAAAAGGTTTGTAGGAAGCCCGTGGGAAGGCTCTCGTGTGGTGGGTTTTGCGGTGAGCCGATTTGCGGCAACATTGAGTAAACACGAACAATGTCTTAAGACACGAGGGCTGCTGCGCTGACCGCCCCAACGACCGACTCTTCAAGACCGCCACGAGCTTCAAAATTTATTACAATACCAACAAACTTCATACCTAACAAGCACGGCTATTCTCCACCCTGCATACATTCGCCCGGAATCGAAAACATACCCTATAGCGGATACCGTAAATTTTGTTACAAAGTTTCTAAGCTTGCTTCGTGCCACCTTATAAAATCTATCATGATATGCAAACCCCAGAGAATCGCTTTCATCGTTCTTCATCATTGCGTTTGATCATTGTGCTAGCTACGTTTGATTATATACTATGCTTTTATAAAATTTATGACCTAGGCAAGTAATGTCTTTATCATAGCCACTCATTGATTTGCATTGCACAAATTATCAACGGTTTCCCTTTCAACTTATTATTGCTATATTTTGTCTGTCTTAATCTCTTCTTTGTGGGGGGTTGAACCAATACTATAGCATTCATGTTGTTGGCGCTTAAAGGGCTTCTTTCTTTAATGAAGCCTTTCTATTCGTTCCTTTGACTTTTTCATCAAAACCTTGGGTCACAAAGTGCGTATTTCCTGCGTATTGACATCAAATTAGGGTTGGGACTTGAGTTTATTATTTTCTTATAGATGATGTTATAATTCCTAATATCCTATCATATGATGAGTATTAATATACTATATTTTAGGCACAAACCAAAACTGAAAGGTTATTTCAAATTCATCAATAGAACCGCGTTTTTGTAAAAGAGATAATAATTTACATTACTAACAAAACTTCTGCCCATTTCTTTGAACATTGTTCTAAAATTACCTTCTTTCGGACGGACGATAAATTGCATTCCCTTTTGATCGTGTTATATATTTCGTATTGGAATAATTTATATTCCACCCAAAATCAGCAATAGTTCCATTGATAAGCGCGATTGAAATATCCAATTTAGATTTCAACACTATATTGATGACATTCACATAAATGAATTACATCGTCCATCCAGGGATCTGCGCCTCTTTATCTGGCTGAAATATTTTTTAATTAATACATTAAAAATTTCAAGGAGAAATAATCATTTTGTCTAATTCCATCATCATCTTGAATATTTCCATCGCGTCATTATTGAAGCATGCTCTTCAATCTGAACCAGATAAGCATACTCACCATTGACAACTTCATCAGCTCGCTAGGAATTCTCATTTTCTGCATAGTCATCCAAAGATACCTCAATCAATGCTGTCGTAATATCGGAAAAATATATGAATATGTGTTAAAAATCGATACTGTATTTCTACAATTTCTTGAATTAAATTCTTATGATTCAAATTTGATCTACAGTTGATCTGCTTGGTCTTAAACCGCATTATTACTTCTCCAAAAAATTCAAAAAATATAATATACATTTAACAGGGATATATATGCTGATTGAATTGTTCGAATAAATTCCTTGATTCTAACTAAAATAACTTAGCAGCATTATGGTCAATTAAATAACACAAACCATGGGACATAAATTCATGCCGACATTTGCACATTGTCCTAGTTTTATGGCCGTGGTACAATTAGTCACGAGCGTAATTGGAAACGAATTAATTCAATTCAATTTGTTAAAAACTGCAACATGCAACACAAATAGATCCCCCGTATTGGTATTTTGCGATTTTTGATTTCGACCATTAACTTTTATCTCTTGTTTTGTTTGTTTTTTTAGCTTCAAACATTCGTTTTAGTTCCACGCTCAGTGAGGCATTTATTAAGAACGCCCCGCGGGCAAAAATGCTTTTTGATATTGCATAAAATTCGCAATGCAAAACGAAGCTATAAGTGTATACAGGGCTGGGGACTCTGCGTCTGACGCCTGTAAACGCCCATCTTGCTTCTCCAAATTGTGACCCTCGAGCCTTATGTGGAAACTTGTACTTCGAATTTTGGCGTTCTTGGTTAACTTTTTCAACTTTATTTTCGTGAGATTTTCTTGATGATGACACTTGGAGGGCTAAAATTAAAATCGTTTATAATTTTCTTTGGCGTCTTGCAAATGTACGAACACAATTTACTTCGTTTGGCTTCATATGGAAGGTTGAAAAAGTTTTTTTTTTATATTTGAACCAATTATTTTTTTTGAAACAAGGCAATTTGCAAAATATTAATTATTTTGTTTATCAAACCAACTTGAATAAAGCAGATGCAATCTTAGATGATAATGATATTTCTTAATATCTCTATAACTTATATATAAATTTATAAACATAAACGACATAGGAATATGGCATTACACACCATACAAAATTAATATTTCCTAAGGGATGCTGAAATGGAATACTCCAAGAAATCAACTACTAGATCAATTAGCAAAAAGAGAAAAATCAACTAGCTTAATATAGTAATGGCTTCCTCGAGTAATTAATCTTTTCATGAACTATCTTGCATTACACACGATTTTTCCATTGAATTTTTAGGAGACCCTAAAAGTGTTTCAGCAAAAATGCTTTCAGCTTTCCACTTCACTATTTTTCGCATTCATATTTCATTTCATATGGAAAAAGTGTAAAAATGCAGCGTTTGTGTATTTTTAGGTACCACATTTTTAAATTTCAACAACACACTATACAGGTTATTTTGCCCATGGATCAACATTTTTTTTTTTGAGATTAAGGAGGGTATTATGTTACGTTTCACACATAAGCTCTATGTCCAAAATGTCAGGATTGTCGAAATATATTTTTTTCAATATTTTGAAAATATATCCAAAATTTCATCTTTAAATCATCATAACTTTTTAATCTGTGGTCATTATAGCACGAAATAACTAAGTTTTTGTATTTTCCAATGTATTTTAATCTAAACAAAATAACCTTGCCCGGGCACGTGCCCTATTTCGTAACTCATACGGTCTCCAGATCTGACACCATTGGATTTCTTTGTCCGAGGATATGTACTATTTTGTGTCTTGCATGGTCTCCAGATCTGATACCATTGGATATCTTTGTCTGGGGACGTGCTCGCACAGACTAGGGATGTGCCCTATTCCGTAACTCATGCGGTCTCCAGATCTGACACCATTGGATTTCTTTGTCTGGGGACGTGCACTATTTTGCGCCTTGCATGGCTCCAGATCCGTGGCTCGCAAGGAACAAGACAACTTCAGTTGAAACAACGAAAAGGTGTTGCTCGTACATACGAAGCAGAGGTTGCCAATTTGAACAAATTTTGTAAAAAAGGTATATAAAAACATCCTAAGCATTAAAAGTATTTTCTTAACCCTGACCCTGGCAAACTGGTACCTCTTCAAGCTTAATACTAAACCTACCACGACGGGTCAAATTACCCATTTGTCAGAATTTCTTGAAAAAAATATCATCACATTGCTATTTGCCTTTACTATTTTTATTAAAAAATATATTGATTACATTTTTCAATATTTACTCTTCTCTTGTTATTTTTTTACCAAGAAATTTATGTAATCTGCCCTAATTACTGCAAAGGGTCAATATGACCCTGTTTTTGTGATATCATGAAAATTTGTAGCAGAAAACGTCAACAAATTCGAGTTCGGATTTTCATGTGCAAATGCAAAAAATGTGCCAAAAAGGTTTTTGCAAAGAAAAACAAAACTACAAAAATCTGTTTCAGATGCAAAAAATATGTGTGTGAAAAATGTGCCTTCGATGACCAAAAATGAATAAAGTTAAAATATTATTTTTTATTTTCTAAATCTTGGCAGTTTCCAATTTTTTTCGGTTTTGCAAATTTAGGATTGAATTGAATAATAGTTAATTTTTCTCTTGTTTCGTTTTGTTTAAAGAATTTAAAAGTTAACATTTCTCATTAATTTGCAAATGTTGTGTGAATTTAGAAGCTCAGAAGTAATTTTCTTTAAACCAATTGCATAAAATAATGATTGATAATAAAAAAAATATATTTAGAAAACTTTGATATTTAGTATATAGGACTTAAATGTGAAACATAGCAAAAGACTCCTCTAACCTCAAAAAAAAAAAATTGTCGGTCCATGTGCAAAGCACCCTGTATTTTTTAATTGTTGAAATAGTCCCAAATATTTTGATAAAATATTTCCAATCATCATTTGATTTTGTAAATTTAAAGCGGAAATATCTATGCAATATTTGTAACAAATAAAATTTTAAATGTTTATTGATGCAAGCTGTTATAAGTCATTAATGAGTCTGCGAGTATTAATTCTACACGAGGCAAAAATTCGGCTGAAAAATCAATATGTGAAAAGATTTGATTGGGCGAAGGAATGTCGTCTGGAATAGTTTTAGACGGGGTATAGGTTTTAGTGGAGGGAGACGGTGAGGATGTCGGAAGCTTTCTGGTAATTGGACGTGGAAGTAAGCCCAACCACCTCTTCCTCTGACGTGGAGGCTGCTTCAGTAACGAGCTTGCTAGTTAGCGTCACTTATTCGGGTTGTCGACCCGAAGAGACGTGACAGCAGACTGACAAATGGTTTTGCTGATCGATATGCCTATTTTGAATAATAACGAAATTGTAAGCGCAGGTGGAGTCATAAAGATATCAACCTATATCTGAGCGAACCTAATACAAAACCCGCACAGCCTGCTGCTACATCCCGTTCTTCCCGAAAAAATACGAGACCCTATTTTATTATAGCGCGCGTGCCTCTATCAATCCTCCAGAGCAGTGACTTACAAACGTTATACTGTTGGCACACCGCTGGCCTACAAATAATCCTACATACACTTGTTACAGTCTCCACGTCCACAGTGACGTTTGTACCATCCAATTAAAAATGTTTCAACGAGCTTTCTCCACTTTAATCAACATTTTTATACAGAAAAATTCATACCAAAATATACTGATCATTTTTATAGGTGATAAAATGATTAAGAAATTAATAAGAAATTTAAGCCATAATCGATTTTGTTATTCCAAATATATCCCAATATTCATCGACTAGATACATAAGCATAGTATTTTTATATCAGAAATATTAGGTATGTATTCATAGATGTCGTCTGCAGGCGGCGAGTGGTTAAAAGCTAAAACGCAAGCTTACAAAAGCCCACAAAAGATGTGTTAATATTTAAAATATCAATACAATCGAACTTTTTTTTGTGCGACTTTTTTTGTGCTATTTCGAAGTTATGCGGTTTTTCAAAGCATTTTTTTTTGTGCTTTTTAATTTCAATAAGAGTACGAATTTTGGATAAAATAGAAAATAAATCATCAGCACTAACCGAAATTTGGAAAAAAATTATAATTTGGGATTGTGTAAATCATATTGCATCTACTATCGCTGAATATACGACCACGCCATTTATTCTAGCTTAGATTTTTGAAAAAAATGATTTCGTTTTTTTTTGCATTTTTTCAATGTTTTGATGTTTAAAAATACATCCTCCAAAGGAATTTCCAACTACTTATAGAGTTATAGCTATTTTATAAATTATAAAATCTTTTAACGTGTTTTTCTCGAAACTACTTTTTTCAATACGGTTGACATCATATCTCAAGTTTTAATTAATTAATTTACTTCAAACTGATTGCAAATCTCTTCTATATAACCCTCTATTACTCTTGCCAGATTTACGTCAAAATTTATTTTTTAACTATTTAAAAAAAATTTTAACTGTGACAAAATAAGACCAAAAAACGACAGCCGCCATTTTGTGATATCGACTATAATGACATTGACATCAATGATGCAAGACGTCCTTTAAATCTTACCAAAAATGCTATTTTTAATTGCCTTATTGTTTTCCTAGTTTTTTGATATTTTTTGTGCGATTTTGGATATATTTTATATAGCTATTTCAAAGTTATGCGGTTTTTAAAATCCATGGAATGCATCTTCACTTTTTCTATATAAGTCATAGCATTTTTTGTGCGATTTCTTTTTGTGCGATTTCTTTTTGTGCGATTTCTTTTTGTGCGATTTCTTTTTGTGCGGTTTTCCGCAGAACGCATCTACCGCACAAAAAAGGTTTAAGTGTATTTAGAATAAATTAGAAATAAATACTGAGAACGATATTATTTAAAATCACGATGATAATAATACTTCAATTCTACTTACGATAAACGTCATCTTTAATTAAAAAATAACATTCAATGATGCTTTTCCTTAAAATATTTTTTTTGTAATTTCTATTGCTTGTTAAAGTGAAGCTTCAATTTAAAATACGTCCAAACAGTTTTAAAACTTGAACTATACTCAAATATTTTTATTTAAAAAGTAATCAACATATTTAAATATTTAATATTAAAATACTTATCTTTTAAATGTCACTTTTTTAATCCATATTGACAATCATTTGGAAAATGATTATTATCTATGTTTTTAAAGATTTTCATTAATATTTATACTAAAAATACTGAGCTTTTAGAGATACTATTTGCAAATAAATATCAGTTGGATGACGTTCACTTCTTAAACATAGTTGTAGTAAAATATTTATTTTATTAAATTAATATAATTTTTTTAAAAAAAACTATGTATGGAAAATTGAAGATCAAAAAATATATTTTAAAAAATACCTCCGTGAATATGTCCAAAATAAAAAATAGGGTTATTCATTAATTTTGTAATAATAATGTGCTGATTTACATGGATGTTACTTATCAGATTTCGAGCTAAAATTCATTTTTCCACCATATTTTTTCACCCCTCCGATAATTTATTTGGCTCCCGCTTGATAGATTCTATTTATTTTATTATTACCACTTTTATTGCGCTAGTGAACAAATATAGTAATCTTCGGGGGGTGAAAAGAAAGCCTCAGATGTGGATAAACAAGGGCGCAGCTGCCGTTTTTTCTTCCATTCGCCCAGGATCTAAGACGTATTCGCAACATTTGGCTTTATAATCTTCACCGTATTTATATTCATATATTCTAGTTTCTTTATTACATCCTGATACATTTCGACGAAGTGTGCGAAACGTACCTTTTTTGCTCCCAGAAGTTGGCTTGTTGACAAGGAAACGTTAGAGGAAAAATATTGTCGTAGTAAATCACGGAGCGGAAATCCTTAACCGACTCATCACTTCCGTCCTATAAGACCGAAGTATCCTTGCCCAAAATCTAAATACTCACAAAAGCCTACCATACCTGAAGAAATCAGGATTTAGACCTACCCACATTAATAATAATCTGTAAGGCTTTGCCGCAAAATGTTCACTTCAAGCGCATCTGCAGTGAAAATCTTTTATTTTTTAAAGTGGAAGACTAATATATCAAAATTCAAGTCATCATCAATTTAAAACATTAACTTTAACAACATTTTTTTCAGTCAATTATAGTATTGTAGTAATGTCAATAATTTACTTCGTTAGAGAACCTCATCAATAACAAAATACAATCCAAAGCTAAGAATGATGACAAAATATTGGAAACAACTAAATAATAATCAATAAATTGACCTTTTTTTCAAGTCAGGTAAACTTACAGCCTCCATTATTTATCAAGCATACTAAGACTACCAAACCCTGGCAGGATTCATTGAAACTTGTCAATATATAAGAGTCATGTCCCGTTTTACGATGCTTACTATAAAAGTCCTTTATCTCTTTCAAAGTGCTCTCCAAAAGAAATTAGCTTTTTGATATATTTGAATTGTATGTGTCAAAAGATGGTTTATCTCGCGCCTTGAAAATTTCGGCCGTACGAATTTCGCAAGTGCCTTAATTTTTAATAAGAATCGCGTTTTTGGAGTGTATTTTCGGCGCTGCAAAAATATTTACAAATCAATTTTTAACACAAGCCAAAATTTCAGCCGGACATTAAATATTCATAAAAATTTTCAGCTATAAATTGATTTAAAAATTCATTGAGTGCTTCATTTCGCAGAAAGCGCAAAATTGAATTTGTGTTCAGCGGGCTACGCGTATGGACAAAATTAAACATGGGGTAAATTTTTCGAAATAATTAATTCCCTGCATATGGGCTTTTAAATATCAAATCAAATGTATGGGAAAATAAAATAAACAACTCTAATTTATATTATTATTAGGCCTAATATTGTTACAGGTTTTTTTTTACAACTTTTTACCAATGATTTCAAGGGGGGAAAATTTTACTTTTAATAAAAAAGGTTTAACTTTAAATAAAAAAAACTTTATGAATATCCGATTCAACATAATTCATAAAAGCACAATTTTATAATGTATTTACCCTAAATGAAAAAAACATAAGGTGTTTGTTTAATAAGTTGGATTCTAATTCTGGTAAAAGCAAATATAAGTGGTCAAAGATCGTCCTTGTTGAGTGAATGGCACAAACCAAAGATTTCCACTTACTTTTTTGTATGAATTCATATTGGGGCATAACGCAGTTGAAACAAGTAAAAATATGAACAAAGCTTTTAAAGAATTTGGATCGATTTGTAAAAAAACAACTAAAATGTGATACAAAAAATTTCGTTTCAACCGAATAACCATTTAAGCCTCAGGGAAGACCCAAATCGTCATTAGTGATAAAGATTTAAAAGCCATTACGGAAGCTAATCCACATGCAACAGTTTGAACACTTGCTTGTAAATTAGTATTGCGTATATTTCTCGTCATTTTGTTTCAATAGGAAGGGTTAAAAATCTGGATAAATGGGTGCTGCACGAGCTGTTGGAAGCCCAAAAATAGATGAGCTTGGAGATGCGTTCTTCGATGATAATATCTGGTAGTGGTTGAATGCCTATGAATCCCCAGGATACTCGCCAAAGCTTTCAATGTTTATTGTATGGTGGATAAGAAAGGTCATAAGGCATTATTCTTTCTCAGCACCAAGAAAAGCCATTACAGCTAAATTGTATTGTCGTAAAATCTAAAATATGCACAGGAATCTAAATATTAAGCAGTCAATTCTAATAAATAAGCACTGTTCCAAGACAACGCTCAGTCGCATACATCTCGAATAGCATTTTTTTGTTGTAACATTTTAAATTACAAGATTTTACCACACCTACCGTATATATCAGCTTTTTCACCACTTGGGGTAATTTTTAAAGACTAAAAATTTCTGAAGCTGAGACGAGGTAATTCAATGTTTAAATGAATTTATTGGTTCGGAAAGTGTGGACTTTTATAAAAGTATGACGTTTATAAAGATACCTCACCAGTACGATGAACGATGGCTACAAAATCGAGACATTCCCGCAGAGATCTGAACGCTTGAAAACAGTGGCGTAACTACTGATTGGCGAGCATAGACGACGCTTAGGGGCAGTAACTGTCTAATCCATGTATAAATATATACAGTACATATCAAATTGTAACATTAACCTTTCCCTACCGGTGATGTATTTACTACACCTCGAATCTTATAATGGGAATATCGATATGAAATATAATAGATACGGGGTTCAAAATTTTTGTATTCCTCCGTAATACAATTACGAATCACATCAAAGTATTGTGGTATATAAGTATTCATCTGCAGCGACGGAAATAAATAATTTGTCGGGAAATCGGGAGTTTTGCGAGTTTTAGTTAAACGAAAATGGGGGCTCTTTTTATTTTATCTATTTACATATCTGATGATGATACCTCCAACGTGTGTGGAGGCTGAGCGTGCATTTTCAGCAGCAAGTTGCCTGACTTCCAAAATCAGATCAAGACTAAATAACGAAACGCTCGATGTCGAAAGTCCAATTAAGAAAATTTGATGCATTCGGTTAGGACCCAGAATATTTTTCTTCAACAATGATCAAATATTAAGCATATGTTTATAAAAAGAGAAAAGACGTTAATTCTAACAGCTGGACCATAATTTTTATAAAAATATTTTTTTAAGAAAACTTTGAAAAATGTGTTTTTAAACGACGAAGAAGTAAAACTTTGCCGAAATTTTTTATAATTATTAAATTTGTGTAAAATTGTAAAGAGTATATTAAATTGAAAAATATATATATTTTTAAGTTGCAAACTCACACATATTGCTAATTGTATAATACAATAACATAATAAAATTTATCGACAAAATTTTGATATAAGTTATTTTTAATATTCGGATATCTATCCGAATATCAAGAATTTGGTGTTGATCAGATGTCTTTGGATCCGCAGATAAATTTGCAGGCTTATGGGCTTATTTTGTAAGCCCCACATATATTTTGCACTAACTTAGCACGTAGAAAACTTTTAATGTAGCAAACTTGAGATGGAATCGATTGAGTCTTAAAAGTTATATTTCAGTCAATCTTTTCGTTCCCGGTTGATTGCTTCGAAACTTTGGACTCTGTGTTTTTTCCCGAAGATAATTCAGTTATTAAAAAATATTTTTTGTTACGGAAGACACTGTTTATATTTACGGTTTATCAAAAACTTGGTCCAAGAAACCGATCTCCAAAATATAAAGGTTTGCAGATAAAAATGATACAAAGCAGCATCAGTATTCTTGCTTTGCATTTTATTTTTATTTTTTGGCAAATTTATACCTGGTTAAATTTCTTCATTTATACTTCACCAAGAACCAAATTTTTACGCAAATTTATCTTAACCATCGTTATTTTACTTTTCTGCGTCGATATTATAGAAAATTTTATTTCATACATTATAAAATTCTAGCTGTTTTTATTATTATTAATTATTGTTATTTTTAAAGTTTTCCACTAAACAATAACCTTTATGAATACAAATTATAAATTAGATAGAAATTCGTTTAAATAATATTTTTGTGGGAAATAATATTGAAAATAGTTGTTTCAATATTGTAAGTATGTATTAATTTTATTCCTCAATTTGTATTTGAACTCAAATTTTCCAAAATGCCAAAACTTGAGTCATAATTTTAAATTAAAATAAATAAGAATACTTGTAATTTGTTCTTAAAAGCAGAAGTTAAAAACAGAAAAAAGTATTTAAATAAATATAAGATAATAAGAAAATAAACTGTGTTCTTTCAATAATTGGTAAATTCTCGTTTGTAAATATAAATATTCTATTATACACAATATTTAATAAAAGTATATGAATTGTAACTTTATAGAATTTATCCATAATGAATAGTTTAATGGAAATGTAAATAATTCAAGTCGACTGTGTTAGAATAACGAAAATTTTATAATCAATAAGCAATCAAATTATTGAATTATTGAACCAAAAACGTAATGTTGGATGAAAATATTTTTATTTTTTAGTCTTTTAAAATAAAAACTTGCAATTCGCGAATAAATCCCTAGTTCTTGGCTATTAAACTATTAATTTTGCACGTATGACAGAAAAATTGATCAGGTAATAGAAATAGTTATTAGTGTTTCAATGAAATTTTTTCTTCTAAAAATAATTGAACTCAATTCAAATATTAAAAGTATGCTTTTTATATGCGTTAATTGATATAATTTTTCAATGCAAAAATATTTATGTAACCCCATGTATTGTTGCAAATGAAAACGTATAGATTTCAGTGGGATCCTTTACAAGGTTAGCAAAAAATACCTTTTCGCACGGAATCCCAACGTGAATTTATGTCCGATATTTCCTTATCTATAGTTCTATCCACTTTCCCCTCAAATTCAGCCAACACATAAATTTTACCCCTTTATAAAAAGATCTCCTCGGCCTTTGTGCTGCAAAATATCATAATTTATACGAGTTGTACCGTATAAAACCGTGAATCATGACGAAGGTTTATTGTATAATCGTTACGTACATTTTTATGGCCACAGGATGTCCAAATAAATTGAAATAGCCTTCGTCGACAGTTTTTATTTGCACTATATTCAATAAGCTCCGTTGCGAAATATCGATCTTTATGATGGGCTTTAAAACTAATAAGTGTCGCCGAATATATTAAAAATGGGATTATAAACATCGACGTGAATTTAAAGCGACACGACAGACGCGATATCATTCAATAATCAATCAACCTTAATACGTTTTTATTTTATTTATAGCCACGTATTAATTTGACTTCGTTTATATGCACATAAATTTCCATGGAGATTTTTTTGCGGATAGCCAATTTCATAAGTGATACATTAAAATATTAAAGCATCACAATATTTACTTATTTAAAATCAAAAATCTCTTTAAAAAAAAAGACTCATTAAAGATGATAGATGAAAAATTTATTGGATCATTAATAATATTTTTCGTAATTTTAACTTATTAATATTACAAAAGATTTGTACTAAAATATTCAAACATTAGGCTGATAAATATTATATAATTACATCAAAGCTTATAAATATCGTTTGTATCCTCTCTTAGCTTTATTAATTTTCTTCCTCTTTAACACAGGTAAAATATTTTGCATTTTGATTATTCTCATATATTATAGTATTTATACAATACATAGGATAGTAAGGATGATCGCCTATTTGCGAGCGAATTCCAGTGATTTAGAAAGAGCACTCTTGTACGTTGATCTCGGAGAGAGACAGAGACGGAGAGAGTATGTTGCGTACATCATACGATTGTATAGATCGATAACCCAAATTTATCGACTAATAATGGTGTGTGACTAATATAGTTAATCGATTTTAAGTGTATTGTTTATGTTTACTTGAAGACATGACCGAATAATGTGTGCTATCGACAGTGTTTATTTAACTCGTTCGTCGCTACGTCCATTTAAAAATAACAATAACTAAAAATTACATATACTATGCATAAAAATATGTTTAAAATAAAATTTTAAACATTATATTATGTAGCATGGTGTTCATTAAAATAATTCAAACACATATGAGGTGATTTTGGATAATTAGGACAATATGTTGAAACCATTTTAACATTTTTTTCCCGCTTTCTGGCGATCGAGAATTTGTCTCATCTTTTTGTAGCAAAGAGTACAATTCCTTCTAATTGATTTGCCTTGCGGATTTTTATAAAATTTATAAATTTTAATTTTTCGACCGTCTTTCTCTATCTAAATATCTTTCGAAATCAACCTCGCAATTTGCATTCTTACTTGCACTATCGAATTTGGGCCCCGTGAGAAACAACACTGATTCACTTTGAGCGACGAAAGTGTTAAATGAAGGCTTCATACGCGCTGCTGCGGTCCTCACAGATAAGTAGCGGACAAGCAAATATAGCATCTAAGACTATGCACATTTTAAATTAACTCACTACCCAAAGGATTAATACACAGTAAAGTCTCGAATCGCGAGGCACTCCGGATGCCGTAAAAAGGCCTCGACGAGAAGCAAAGGGGCTCCGCTTTCAGTGGCAATGGGGCTCTGCAGCCCCGAGACGAACTCGCAGGATATGCGACGGAAATTCTTATTTAACCTCCACAGAGAGGTAATTCTATATCTCTGACCCATACCGAAAAGAAGGAGGATTAATACAACCTGCCAACAATTAATACGACCAGTCAGCAAGGCTCCCCCGAAAAAACCGACAGTTTGTTCGTCCTGCAACCCTTAGGAACGGTTGCAAAGGGTGAACAGCATAAAAAACGGCTCGCTTTGACCAAAATAATCGATATTCAAAGACGAAATTATAATTTTAATTAATTAATTTACTTTTATATTATTATAATTACTCAAAAATAATTGGGAATTATTCCCACGCTACAGTGAAAAAGACAAATTTCATGATGTATGCAAAGTACATTCAAAATATTCTTCTTCTTCTTCTTCTTGAAGGAGATTTTCAAATAAGAATTTTCTAAGAAAGAATTTTTCACTTATTAGTTTCTATTGTCATTCAAATATATCTTTATTATTAATTATATTAATATGATCACTCAAGTTTTTTGCATGATGTTTTTTTTCCGTTGTATTAATTCAAATTCGAATCTTTGTAATAAAAATCCAGGATCTATTAGTCAGTCTATTAAATATACTGATGAAGATACATTTCCATATAAATTTTACATATAAATACAGCAGTAGTTGTAGTATTGCTTCAAGTGTTATTTTTAAGACAAAGATAGAAATCAGCAAGTAGAAGTCTTCCCAGCGCTATTAATATTTTTATGTGTACTAAATACGTAGACTCCGATGGAAGCGTATATCGCAATAAAAGGTTTTATGTTTTTCAGCTTTCTAGAGGGTGGAATTTATGTCTCGATGCATTTCACCCTGTATTGTTGGATTTTTTATTCTGTTATAACGATCACATAAAATATTAAATTGCAACGGGAAGTTCTTTTGTAAGAGCGTGTGGTTCGCTGAGCTTCGTACATGTTCAAAACACAATTTATTCAACAATGTGTATCTTATTTCCCATAAGATTTCTTGACTTCGTCTATTTAACGAGCGTCAAAAATTAAAGAGAATGTGGAATACAAAAGTGGGCGGAAAAGTTGGTAACATTAAATGGTTATATAACGGGAAGATTTTCGGTTCTACAGAGGGTACTCGTGTTCTAGCAACTTTGCACTCAAACAACTTAGGCGAACCGCTCTCATTCAACATTTTACGTCAAAATTAACCGAATCCAGTCTTTTAGGGATTATTTCATTCAACTGAACCTCTCCGTTTTGCATAACTTCTAAAAACTCGAATATCCCAAATAAATGTTTCCACCATGACCGCAAACTTCCACACAAAGACTCATTAGGCCATGCTAAAAATTGTTCAGGACGAGGGTGGCTCTAAATTATTATAATATCTTGAAATAAAAATACTCAAATGGCTTACATACATGGGTAACTTTTATTGCGATTTAATTTTTTTTTACAATTTCAAGTAACATCTTTTGTACAAAAATATTCTAATAAATTATCGTTTTAAAATAATAATTTTCTATATATTTTAATTAAAAAAATTAACTCAAACAAGTCCAAATCAAATGATCATTTTATACATACATCTTAAATACTATACGTATATGTGAACAAAATACATTTGGCTTACAATACAAAATGGCGAACGTTTTTCGATCAGTACATTAAGTCATATTACGTATTTATACTAAATTCAAACAAAAATATGCCGTCTTTATAATTTCATATATATTTCCAATTTAAATTTAAAGCTTTTGTTCCAAAATAATGTGGACATTTTGATCTAATATTTTGGAAATACAAAATCAATAGAGTCGCTTATGCAGGACACGCGATCTATAGATCGCTACTTATGCTCAAATATTAAATATTTAATAAATCAAACATTTTATATAGACTTTTTTTAAATTATATAAAATTTACATACTCAATCGTATTAATAATTGATTTACAAACACATCGTGAATAAAAATATTCGAACAAAATCATAATTGGTATCGGAATGCAATCACTTGACAAGCCACTTGTCAAATAATAATTTATAAATGAGATGAATCAGACATTCGATCTAAATCTAAATCTTGCTATTGATCATAAGACAGCTGCATTTGCACCATTGGCCATAACGTACATTGGACGTAGATGAATGTATGCTAAAATGTTTATAATCAGCAATCGAATACAAATACACCTTGGCCTCGTATAACACTGACATTATACAGCACGGTTTTAATGTAACACGATTTCAAATAAAATTTAATGAGCATGCTTATAATTTCAATTTATTTGCATTCGGGCGTATATCTTATATAACACGGATTTGTATTACACATAAGACCGTGTTATACGAGGCCAAAATATCAGCATGCTAAAAAATATATTTCTTTTAAATATGACAAAATGACCGAATAAATCAAATATTTGCACAAGTTGTACAATTTTCAGGTGCATTATGCGACCGAATTCATATTATATGTCATTTAAATAGCTGGAGCTCATTCGGTGTTCATTTTCGATTGTATAACGACCACTTTTGCATCTGGTCGCTCGGGCAATTTCAAAGATTTATGACCACAATCGTCCAAAGACGACCGCTTTCTATGCCAGCAACGCAAACTGGTTAAAAATCCAAATTTTCAATTGATTTTCCGATCTATTAAATTTATTTAATTATAATCTAAACTAGTCCTTAATTGAATGGTATAAACGTGTTAAAATAATGCGAATTTTTGGCATGTATTTATTCTATGTCTGAATTTGTAGAATAGACGAGAAATTAATCACAACCTGACATAGAATTTATGATTTTAAAAATTAAAAAAAAATTAAATTAATTAAATACACATTAGATAAATATTGATTTTTTTTATTATATAAGACGCTAAACTAACATAACGACTATTGAAAAATTCACTTAGCTTGTATATTTATCTTGTAGCATATTTTTTATACTTTGCAGCAATTCGTTTACTTAACCCATTTATGTACAAAAATTATAGTATATTTATATTTATCCTAGTAAAATTCGATTGTTGTATATAACTCAATATATAATATATTATATACAATATCAATCAAAGAAATCCCTTTGTAAATCCAACAAATATTTATTACGCTTACAATTTATTAAATCATACAAAAAATTGACTAAAGCTTAATGATTTAGTAGTTTAAAAAAAATAAATACAATATCGCTTTTGAAGTGATTTCTTTGATTGTTACTATTCTGTAAAGGACATTGTATTGTAGAAGTATGGGTAGATATAACATATTATAGAACACGTATTATTTTGAAATTGGAACATTTTACATACATATATTTCAACGACGATGATTTTCTTTGAAATTTTCAATGCTTGAAGTTAAAACCCTTGTTTCCACAAAAATCAAACTTTTTTTAAATTTGTTTGTTAGTTTTTAAATGTCGATGTACAAAACAATACGCAAATATATCTATTTACTAAGTTTGTAATTATCGTAACATATCTCCAACATACATTTGAATGTATCACATTCATGCTTATGACTAAATCACATAGATAATAATAGTATAATTTACCAATTACATTTGATCAAATCAAATTTTATGTCTCACATTTGATTTTGCTTAAGTGAAAAACGAATACAATTACTAATGTCATGTAACTTGATTTCATAGAGTTGATGCTACTTGTGCTTGATGTCACTGCAATGAAAAAAAAAACATCTATTATAACCTGTGATCTATAAAATGCCACATTTCATCTCATATTCGTTTCTATCCCTTTTAAAAATATATAATTCTTCTAAAAATAAATAAATAAATAGTATTAAGAGGGAGCGATAAACAGTAAATATGATCAATGGGATAAAAGCTTCAAACCAATCACCATAAATAATTTCGATTCATTGTTGATGATGTTTTTAAGGGTAGCAATTGATTATTACCACAAAAAAAAATCGTGTAAGATTTTTGCATAGTATCCACTTTTCAACACAAGTTACAGATAATATTATTGTCCAGAAACTTCATATAAAACTAATTTACAAGGTAAACAGAATGGTTGTTTGGGCATCATTTGAAGTAAATACTTCTAAAGTTGGAATATTTATAGTATACATGAAGCTTTCATGCGTTTTAAATGAGCCCTGAAAATAGACTTATATGATGTGATTTGTAAAAAATTATATACTTTATTCAAACCAATTAAATATATATGTAGTAAATCATTCGGGTTCTTAAAATTATTATTTTTTTTAGTTTAATTTAATTTAATTTGATTTAAAAAATTGCTACGTTAAATCCCACAATTTTGTTCAGATTAGAACCAAATTCATCAGATTTATGCGAAATTAGTATAACACAATGAGCTTTCACCGCCAACAGCACAGAATGAATTTTCAATAGAGATACAATAATTAACCGAGTAATACAATTCAACTCTAGAATCCAAAACACAAACCCTACATATTAATTATATTACCCACTGAATGTTCGTTTCCTACCCTCTGAATGAATATAAATAATCACATTGAATAATTGAACACAATGCCATTGTGTGCAATATTATTGGATCGAGATTAAAAATGTATGCAATATGATATATTTATGAATGTAGAAACATAGTAAAAATTGACTAACCTCTGCCAATCCTCGGAGGGCCATCAGCAACCCCCAGAGGAAGCTCCGCATTGTCTTTGTAAAGATCTAAAACCCTGGCTAAGCACCTCAGTATAGGAGGGCCTTCCGAAAAATGATCACTTAATAGATATAATGAAATGGAAAGTTCCGATTTATAAAGTCCTTCCTTCTCCGGATGATGTCTCAGCTGTCCCGGACTAATCTGTTGAAGAAAAATAGAATGACTCCCTTGCCAAGAACGTGTACTCCCACACATAATAAAGATAAATCCACTCAAATATAATACAAAGTTCGAGTTGGGTCAAACTACAAATACACATGCATTTTTGTAGGGTACAAGTTGATTATTCCGGGAACGATATCACTTCTAGAAGAGGAGCTTAATGGCATTTCTTGACAGGCCAATTTACGTCTGGAAATGGATAATATCCTCACGCCGCTCGGGTCTTCAGCTCGACTAAAAAAGAGTCGTTGCCTCAAGACAAATTATTTCTTGAATGCATCTTAAAATACATGTTTATACGAACGTTTCGCTTTATCATGGAAATAAATCAGTGTAAGTCGCAGACTGAAACGTCAAAATTGTATTGACTCATCTAATCGTTAAGCATTTTTAGTGCCAAGAATGTCAAACATTATTTGTCAGTCTTTCGTACGAAATGCCTGAAGCGTGCTTCGTCGTCTATAATTCAAGAACTTTAACACACATTTGATGTTTACTCTGTTTTTATCCAAGATGACAATGTAAATGTCGCTCGACAATCACTATAATTGTGTTAACATAGCGTTCTTTCTTTCCATTCTCTTTCTCTACAAAGTATAAAACGATGACACTTTAACCTATTTGGGGTTAATAATGTGTCATTATTTATTACTTGCAACTATTACATCATTTTCTCGTGTGATGATTTACTCGGTTTCCCCAAAAATATATATATTGTTTATAATTTAAAAGTGGTAAATATTTATTTTCTTCCTGTTACATTTCAATCAATTGATATTTGTGCTAAGTTAATATTAAAAAATTTCCCTAAAAATATTTGGTAGTTTAGAATTTATAAGCGTTTTTTATATAAGAATATTTTGTCACGAAAAGGGCGCAATTTAATCCGCTATCAGCACCCGACTAAAATGTGTTAATCCATATAATGTATAAATAAAGGTTGAATATTATAAATAGTCTTGTGATATTTAAATAAAAATGATGTGTCTTTATTGTAAATTTAAAGTGTTTTACTGATCATTTAATCTAATGTATAAAAAATAATGTCTGTTTGTTCGTATGTAATCCGCTGCCATACCGTTCATCAGATTGCAATAGAATTTCATCTACTTATTGCTAAGAATTGCGCGAGTAACATAAGCATAGTCCAATATACAAAAATAAAAAAAATGTTTGTTCGTATTTTATGCGCTGCCATACCGTTCATTCGATTGCAATAAAACTTTGCCAACTTATTGTTTGCACTTTTTCAAATAATATAGGCATAGTATAATTAACTTACAGTAGATATTAAGGACAGGAAACAAAACAAATTTCATTCTTTCTATCATTCCTAATTAAACAAGATAACTCAGCAGCATCGCGCCGAGTACCAGCTAGTTACATTATAAATATAAAGAAATCAAATAAAAAGACGTATATATACACAAATATGCGTGTTTAAAATACATTTCAATAATACTTACTTGCATATTATTTATGAAAAAAGTTAAATTGGCCATTGGTCGGGAGGGTAGCGCTGTACAGTTCGCCCTCAATATATCTCCCGGTTCATATTGAGGTCGTTCCGTAACTATCACTGGAGGTCCTTGTGGAAGAGCTGCAAAAAAATCACACTATGAATTTTCCACGTCATTACGCAAATTTAAGCCCTGAAATAGCACATATATCAAGCTTTATCCGGATTGATTATCTCGGCTTCGTGTGTTGGCATTTCCACTCCCGATCGTTACGCTACAAATACGATTATTAAGTTGTGTGCAGTTCATTCACCAAAACTACCTCCATAAGTTTCTTGCGTGCCTGTACTCTTCTAAACGAATTACAAGGGTGCCACCGGCCAAAGTATGTGGAAAGTCATTTTCCTGGGGAATGCCGTTAACTGAGTACCCCGGTCGAATGTGTCAAAGTAGGCCGGCTTGTTAGTCGATAAGGGCCCAGGACCCCGTCGGGCTTACGTGGCAAATGCTATTTACCCAGCTGGCTTCCATGACTAACTTTTCCAACTTATTACCTTCCGGCCCTGCACTCATTAAAGATTGCCACTTTGACGCGCAACCCTTGAATCTCTTTTTACGCGGTGGGACTTTGGGGTATGTCTTTTTAGCGATCATCTTGCTAAACAAGTTATCATCGCGTGTTTTGGGCTCATAACCGACAACTAGTTTTAGTGTGGTTATACTTTAAGACTCTTCATGCAGTTTATAACATAAATTATATTAAGGAAAGGCATGGAGGTTATCAACCCATGAGAGGACGACGAGCAAACATACGAGAGTGTTAAGAAGTCACTTTAGGTGTTGGTAAATTTTGTTTGACATTTCTGCTAAAACATGAGAGCTTTTGTGAATTATACTTTTCAAAAGTAAAAACAATTTACGAAAAGTAAATAAATAAAATAACACGTTGTCAAAATCATATAAAACTGCAATCCATGAAATGTGTTAAGAAACACTAAAAAATTAAGAATACATAATGAAAAAAAAATGTGTCCGTTAGTAATTATTACTTACTTATAAAAAATTACGTTATTAAAATTATTATAAAAACGAGTACACTCAAACCTCTTTTTGTGCGATTTCGAAGTTATGCGGTTTTTTTTTTAATTTCATAAAGAGTACGTATCGAGATATTTTGGATAAACAAGGAAATAAATCATCAACACTAACTGAAATTTGGAAAAAAATATAATCTGGGACTGTGTAAATCATATTGCATCTGCTATTGCTGAATTACGACCACGCCACGATTTTGGTTTAAATTTTTGAAAAAAACGATTTCGTTTTCTTGTATTTTTCCAATGTTTCGACTTTTAAAAATACATTCTCAAAAGGAATTTTCAAAATTCCAACTATTAACAGAGCTATAGCTATTTTAGTGACGCGGCAACTTGGCCGGTCCTACCATGATGAAATATTTTAACGCGTTATTCTCGAAAATACTTTTTTCAATACAGTTGACATCATATCTTTAGTTTTAATACATTAATTTACTTTTAACTGGATACCAGATTTATTTTTTAATTATTTAAAAAAAAATAAAAATGATAAAATAAGGTTTAAAATGACTTGGCTCATTTTTGTATTTTTTTTTAATTAGGGACTTTAGTAACATCTTGAACATGAATTATATTATTGGAAAGAGAAAATCTACACAGAAAAATGATGACATTGACACTGGGTAAACTATTTCTTCCAGATGAAATGTCCTGTTTTTTTTATTAACTTTTTTTATGCGATTTTGGATATATTTTATAAAGCTGTTTTAAAGTTATACGGTTTTTAAAATCCATGGAACACATCTTCACTTTTTCTATGTAAGTCATTGCTTTTTTTGGGCGATTTTCCGCGGAATTCATCTACCGCACAAAAAAAGGTTTAAGTGTTTGACGACAAAGACAAGAAGATTGAAAAGTGATTTTTGATAGAGAGAATATTATTTGATAAATATTTCTACCATATAGGAATCAACCCTCCAATTTACATACAAATTATCGTCTTGATTTACACGATATCAAATTATATGAAGCTAAAAGGAACCAATTTACTATGTAAATCAAAGAATAGACATACTTTTTAACTCAAAAATTATCACATTTAATAATTTCCATATAAATTACTATTTAAAAACACTGTTAGCTTATGGCGAAATTCTGCTTAATTTACATATAATTATGATAAAATCCTACCACAAACATGCTTTGAATTTATTTTAAAATATTTCATATTTGAATAAAGCATAAGCATATTAATATTCCCATCAATGGAAATATAATTAAATATAATCGGAAGGATCGATTAGTCGGGAGACGGAAGTAAATGAAAATATCCCATAAAGCCATAAATGGGATCGTCGGCTGTATGGATTCGGAGCAAAATGGAAATTTATGAAGCTTATACTTCACTCAATTTATTTTCGATACGCTTAATAATTATAATTTTGAATCGAAATTTGTAAGTTTTCCATTAATAACAATCACTTTGGAAGCGAATATTTTATCAAATTTCCTTCAATAATTAGTATCAAGTAATATATGATTTCAAAAAGTACCACAAAACACTTGTATCGAAAGTCTCATGTTTCAAAAATTGATGAGGAACATTTCGATTAAGCTCGATT
The DNA here is from genome assembly GCA_008973525.1 of Stenopsyche tienmushanensis. Classification (NCBI taxonomy): domain Eukaryota; kingdom Metazoa; phylum Arthropoda; class Insecta; order Trichoptera; family Stenopsychidae; genus Stenopsyche; species Stenopsyche tienmushanensis. The sequence goes on from WACJ01000358.1 coordinate 219,028, forward strand.
TAAAATTGCCAATTTTTTGATATCTTATAGCTAAGTAATTAAATATTTTGACGATTGATATACCAGTTTTAAATTTAAGTCAACTAAGTAATCGTGTAAAAATATTTTACCAAAAAAATCTAATATTTTGAGGACTAACTATTAATCATGTACTTTAAAAGGAATTTTAATCATTTATATTCTTCTTTCTTCTACAAAATATATTTAACCCCTACGGGAGTACTGACGGAGACCCTGCGTCCCCCCCTCCACTATTCAGGAAGAACATTCTTGTACATTGAAGCTCGGAGACAGACAGAGACGAAGAGAACTTAGCTCAGTTCGGGAGACTGAGACGGAGAGCTTCCCTGCATGCATCGCACGATTGTATAGATCGTTGGCCCAAATTTATCGACTAATAATGATTTCAATTTCAAGTGTGTTATTTGCTTATGCAAAGATGTGACCGAATATTTTGTGCTCTCGACAGTGCGTATTTATTCGTCGCTGCTTGTTGAATGAATCTTTATCCAATTATCATTTCCTTCTAAAGCAGGAGCAAATTATTTGAGTTTTTGTGTATTGTTTATGTAAAGAAATGGCACGTTCTTGTATGCTATCAACAGTGTTTATTTACAATTGACTCTACCTCGAATTGAAGTCTTACGCTTATAGGAGCTGACAGAAAGTAATCGGTGTAAGATAGTTATGGCATCTTCATCGATTTTAAATTTGCTTACTCGTCAAAAGGTTAATAATACAAGCATTGTGGAAAAATACTGCTCTATAAAAATATTCATTGTATTCATTGAGGCTTTAAGAACAACAGATAAATTAATATGAGATTAATGAAACGTAAATGTGGTATTTTAAGGATGACTTTCGACCGCCTAATCGTATTTAAATCATAAACCATTCTATTTAAAAGTGTCACAGTACATTTTAACCGTAAAATTGTATTTGAAACCAGATGTATGATAACATCCCCCTGTGAAATCATTTTAATAAGTGGCAAGTAGATATCGTGTCGAGACGTTTAGTGTAAAGTTAAAGGATTTTATCGCGAATGTCTCGCTTTGCGAGAAATTGCGGTAACATTAAGACATTTCTAAATATTTCGAACAAGTCTCATCTCATAATTAAACTTAAATATGACAGTCACAATCCGAGTTCTGAACTGAACAACAACCTCATAGATAACTTTCAAGTGTCTCTTATAACTTATTTCATGATATTCATGACCTAAAATTCATGAAGAAAACTCACACCAAACTTGTCAAATTAGTATGCTAATAATACAAATAACGACTACTGAGGAATACGCCACCGGAGCGATAAATTATGACCCAGCCAAATCTTCCCGACGCTTAGGCGAATCTATCATTTAAGAATAAATTTTCCAGCGTAAGAATTCTTGCAAAATATAAATTGATTTCTCTACTCACCGACTACTTCCATGTGTGCTGAGACTACAGCAGTTGAAAATTTCGGTGCGTCAGCAGAAACTTCGCAGCTGAAGTTGCCCGATAAGGCAAAGCCAACCTTTTGCAGCATCACTTGAGAAGAATTGGATTGTGATAACTGCAAAAAAATATATTAAATCAAATCCCACGATAAAAACTCATTTCTGCGCACAAAGAATAATTCTCATATAATAAAACACTTTCATTTAATTCGACAATTTCCGCCGAGAAATTTTCCTACGCATATACTTTTAGTATATTTTAACGCTCGCACCAAGTGTGTGCTTAAAGAAATAGAGTGTGCAATATGTTTGATATACGGCCATATCAACATATTATGTATCGTTTACATGGAAGAAACAAGAACACTTTTGGAGGCTTTTGCGGAATAATTTTCGCATTTCGCCATGTCATCGTAGACTACATACTCGTATTTAAAGTCATTTCGCCTTCAAAGCAATCCCCCGTTCGGCATCAAATATGTTAAATAATCGCTTGGCATTATACCGAATATTAATAAGCCGGCTTACATCCCTCAGAAGACGCCGATTGATATTAATATTTTCCGTAATCTACATTTATAATATGGCTTAAAATGTTTATCTCGTGTAATAATCTTGAGGGCGTTTTTCAATTTATGTAAAGTGGCCCGACTTGGCCAGCGTTTAACGATAATTTTATTCCTAAACGTGTCCATTTATTATTTGCAATAAACATTTGCGTGATCATCGATATATCGAGATGTATTGGATTTATTTATACTCCACTCAAACTTAAAAATAATCTAGCAAAAGCAAAAACTTTGTGTTTCGTAGGCGATTTACCATCCCCACGTAGTAGCGCTGTTAATCTGAGCAGATTAACAGCGACATCTTCCGTCTCTCTTCAGGTGCAATGTGCTATTTTAACAGCGCCATCTGTTGTGGCCCTGCGGAGACATTGCACCTGCATACCGACCGATCGCTTCTTGCGCGTGCACCGTTGCCGGTTGGGTAGTGACGCGCAGGAGGCGGGAGTCGGGAGAGTCGTCAGTTAGCCACACAACTATTAAATGATCCACATATGTTAGATCAATTTATGCTGCCAACTCTCAGTCTATAAGGACTTAGTAACAAATTGTAATCAAACGATTCGACTTTCAATTAATATGATGGTTGGGTTAGAATTTCAAAGCCAAGCTAACCATTTTAAATTTTGTTACAAGAACAGAAGCCTAGTTTGATCTTGTTGATGATTTATTTGTGTAATTGAGTGTAATCTATCATTTTTATGAGCTCTTGTTTCATTTGCTCTAACTTTGATTAACATCAAACAATTTAAAATTAATTCATCCTATGATATCCCAACATTCACCGAAAAAACTAATTAGGGGTAGAAATAGATTTCAGCCTTAAAAAAAGTCACAGCACACATCCACAGATTATTTTTCAATGTTTTATTGCGATTAAAAACAATTCATATGAAACCCAAATTTCTAATCTAATACTTAAAAATGTATTGGATTTTGTTTGTTCGAAATGTGCTGCTTTACCGTTCATCAGATTGCAATACAATTTTGTTTAATTATTGTTAAAGATTTTGCAAGTAACATAGGCATAGTTTAATATATAAAAAATAATGTTTGTTTGTCCGTATTTAATGCGCTGCCATTCCGTTCATTCGATTGCAATAAAACTTTGCCAACTTATTGTTTGCACTTTCTCAAATAATATATATATTGTACAATTTACTTACAATGGATCTTATATATAAAAATCAATGTTTGTATGTTTTTCATATTCATGATAAAATCAACAAACGATATTTTTTTAGAATTATTACTTTTGTGGCGGCAACGCGCTGGGTATCGGATAGTATATTCATATAATATTTAATGTTAAAGTGCTTATGGACTATTAACCATATATGTTATGATAAAGCTTACTTATCAAGTCTCCGATTGCTTAATGTAGATCTGATTGCATTAATGACGTGACTTGATTGCACTAATCACTGAATCCAATTAATGGGACAATTCCATATTAAAATCATCCGTGGCGTTCTTTCTTAATTTATTTATTTCATCGCTTTACTTGGAAAAGTAAATTAAATTTTATCACATTGCAAAAAAAATATTTTAGTAATTTTATTTTATCTATGTAAATGTGTTATTAGATTTCACACAGAACAGATAAACAGACAGACTGACAAACGAATATTAATAGACCTATTTTTATTATATATCCTGTAAATCTGAATAAAGTGTAATTAATATTTTTACAGTATAGATAAAGCAACGTTCAGATTACAATTAGTATAGATATGCGCCAATTTCACAATGTCGATATCAATTACCATTCATTCATGAAAATGTATGTTCGACCAATATCCGAATTATTTCACTAATTATATTGTTTTTCAATCAACAAAATGGACTCGGCAATGAAACCATAATCTAGTTAAATTTCGTTCAAATTAATATCAATGAATGATAACCAAAATTTTTGAACGATACTTCGTACGAAAATATTCAAATAAGGATATTCGCTAGAATACAATGTTTTTTGGAGTGTGTTGTTACAGAAAAATTCGGAGATTTTCTCATCTAAGGGAAGCATTGTAAGCTGAGGATCCTCAGACGCAACTATGTCAAATATACAATACAATCCTCTCGGAGGAGAGACATTCTCAGTAACACTGATGCTTCTTGTTTAATTTGAATGTATTTTTAGTATAATAATGTCACATTTATTTATATTGAATAATTCATTCACAACTTTTTTTCAATCATATGAGCCTTCGTATATTGTTCAAGAAATTATTACTTAAGTTAAATGTATACTCACATCAACGTTGATTCCTGAAAAAGGAAATATTTTTTCACTGGGTCTTTCAGCTGGTGAATATCTGTAGAATTCGTGTCGACCTCTATACCACTTGACACAGTAAAGTGGAGCACCTTGCAGCTCATACAAGCACTGCAGTGCTGCACGACCACCACGTTGTACGGCAGGAGGTAATATGCGCAATTCAGAAACGCGCAAACAGCACATATCTACAAAAAAAAGAAAAAATATATTGAAAAATATGTTTAAAATACTATTTTTAATCATTTATTAATATATAGCTTTTCAGCAGCATACTTGCTGCTGAAAAGCATACTTGCTGCTCGATAAAATTCCAGATTTCCCGGCAAATTATTTATTTCCGTCGCTGCAGATGAATACTTATATACTACAATACTTTGATGTGGTTCGTAATTATATTACGGAGGAATACAAAAATTTTGAAGTCCGTATCTATTATATTTCATATCGATATTCCCATTATTGGAGTCGAGGTGTAGTAAATACATCACCGGTAGGAAAAGGTTAATATAACAATTAAAAAAACATATATGTATACATATATTTAACAGTTTATAATGCCTCTAGGCGTCGCCTAAGCTCGCCAATTAGAAGTTACGCCACTGTTTCCAAGATGACTGTTGACTCGCCTATATTTACAGATTTATCTAACGTAATAAACTCCTATTACATACTGTGCGGGTATTGATGACTCAAATGAACCGATTTTAAGTCTATTGTTTATGTGAAGAAATGAAGTGGTCTTGTGTGCTATCAACAGTATTTGTTTACCATTAAGTCTGGCTCGAATTAAAGATTGCTTTACGTTGATAGGACATGACAGACCATAATCGATCGAAGTCTACGAAATAGGTGTGTGTAGTACTCATTTCAAAACGACGAGCGATTATCCGGCTAAAATCATGACCTGAATAGTTTCATATGGCTAGTCGCTGATCTAAATTACTGGCGATTTCTATTTTTTTTCGATTTGCACATTTATGCAACGAATGAAAAACGATATGAAAAATTATCATAACAGCTCATTAATATTTATTTAAATTTAATATTCATTTTTGCACATATTTTCACAAAATGCAATAAAATTAACATTACAAAAAAAGGTTTTTTTAAGATAAAATTGCACCTTTTAAAAGAAAAATACATTTTTAGATTTGTTCAGAGCAATATAATTTTGATTGTTTTTTCACTTTACATATTCTTGATTCCATAAAAATATATTTACTATCAAAACACTTTTAAAAGCAGTAGATCTGATATATAAAAAAGTAGGCATGTTGAATACTATCAATATCAAGCCTTAAAAGAGGTCGAAATGGCCAAAAGGTTTATATGTCCAACCGGTCCGCCTTTCGGACCGCTGACATATTGAATGAGCGCCTCGCGATCGGATGCCATGCCTGAACATATCAACAAAACGATTACGAATTCTCATTACAAAGCGAAGTTGTCCGAAGAAGACTGATCGAGTGGGTTGTTTAAATTTTACAATCGGTCTGAAATATTTTTGTGTTTATTTTATTACGGGCTTATATCGATCTGTTTTGCCACCTCCTTGTTATAGCCGAAACAATATCAATATAGATTTTTACGATCGTATTTGATATGGTGGTTTTAATTTAAGCAAATTAAGTTTGTTTAATATCATAATTCATATCACTATTTAGTTTAAATTCAGTAAAATTTAATTAGTAAGAGTCCAAAATCAAACCAACTATTTCAATGCTTAAAACAGCCAAGTGATACAACTTGAACCGGATCTAAGCTAAAAATTATTATTTGTTCTTGGTCGCTGTTCTATGACTATGATTCATGAATAGCTTTCATAGAATCTTGTATCATCCAAATACGACAAATAATATGGCATTCAGACATAAATTAAATGGAAGAAGAGACAGTTTAACAATGATATTTATCATTATTACAAGATCACGCTCGACTCTAAATTGTTAATTTCTGTACAAATTTATTTTGGTCATAGTCGACGAATTTAAATATTTATTATGATTTATTTCAATTCAATTTCTAGCTAAAATTATTTCTGATTAATCTGAAACAAATCCAATATTTTTCTGCCAGTTTGAGGAAATAAATCTTCTATTAAAAATTATCGTGAATAAACCAAAAGAGTTTTGTCCATCATTTCATGAACATTTTTCAATATATTCGGCATCATCAAACTTGCTAGCTTTATTTTGCTAACGGTAATAGAGCTTGGAGGCTAGGATTATTCCAAAAGCCAATGGTTGCATTTCGCGAATACAGCTTTAACTATAAACATGTTTTTGCATGCTACTAAAATAAAGCGGGATTGCAAAAAATTCACGTGAACGGCAGAAAAACCTAAAATCCAGGGACGTCATTTCGGTGCTTCGCTGTATTTTGTACACAATAATACTGTACTCCAGAACGGAGCTGAGTATTATTGTTATCCTGGATATTTGATTTAAATATTCAGAATCAGAATCAGGCTTTAAAATGTATTTCACTGCCCCCATTTTGGAATTGTGTAAATGAATTAAAAATGTATAAAGTTAGACCACATGTCGTTGCCTTAAATCGTGTAAATTTCATTAATATTGATGCTTTATGTCTAATATCAATTTTCATCGTCGACATTCTGATGGGTCGTGACTTGACAGATGCTTTGAATTATTATATAACTAGATATAATATAAGAGTCTTCTCAATTTTTCTATTAAAGGAGATAAATATTTAAATTTAGATGGAAAGCTTTTAAGATTTGCTTTACAATGTTAGCTCCACAGATGATATAGACGAGGGAAAAAAAACATTGAATCGGCTTTACATACATATTTTATTAGGTTTTATGTCGAAAGCTGAATCACATTTATGCATGGTGATATTCACTCGCGAAAAATCATTTTCACGATCAAACAAGAAACATTCTCAAGCAATCAAAATTTATCTTAAAATGTTGAATTTCTATAACGACTTTTAATCTCTACAATTGATAAAATGTTTAATGGAATAGTGTATGTTATAAATATATAATTGAGAAATACCTAATAGTTTTTTAAATCTATTTTTAATTCAAAGTTTTCCATTCTAAAAATTTTACCAAACACATTAGGCTTCAAACCGAATTTAAAAAAAAAATATATATAACAACATTTATTTTTTTGACAAATATTTGCTAAACAATTTATAGTATACTAATTATTTAAAAAGAAACGCTGTAGTACAGTTGCGTGATTTATTGCTTCAAGCCACGTGTAGCACAGACTGGAGTACATAAACAATGATTGTGCTAATTTGAAAACCTCCGGTGGTATACACGCTAAATTTCCTCAGTTTCATCGCAATCAGATAAATAGTATAGGAATGTATACGATACAAACAAACAACAGAGATATATAAAGGTTTTATTATAAAAATTAACAAACATTTGAACATTGATTTTTATATATAAGATCTACTGTAAGTTAATTGTACTACACTCATATTATTTGAGAAAGTGCAAACAATAAGTTGGCAAAGTTTTATCATAATCGAATGAACGATATGGCAGCGCATAAAATACGAACAAACATTTTATTTTATTTTTGTATATTATACTATGTCTATGTTACTTGCACAGTCCTTGGCAATAAGTGGACGAAGTTTTATTGAATGGTATGGCGACGCATTTCATACGAACAAACAGTAATTAATTATTATATATTAGATTTGACAAATCTATCAAACATTGCATACAATTTTTTCCCATCAAGGATGAAATGCAAAAAAGGCCAATGAACCTCATAAACATACACGATGAATTTATAACTACAAATAGAAACTAATGGTGGAGTAAATTTAAATTCAGCAATAAGTATTTGCCTAGAGTCTATGTTTATTTAGATGCCGCACGAACTGTCCTCAAACAAACAAATAACACCAGATAAAATTGTGCATTTATTTCATGAGCTTATAAGCATGAAAACATATTTAGACATAAACAACAAACTGAATCAGAAGCTGATGAAATATATTATTTTAATATACTAAAATTGGGTAGTCTGAGGATAAATTTAGGAAATGAGCCAAAAAGCTGCGATTTATATTTATATCCATATTTATTTTTGCATATCATAATTTTTATGGTGATGTAATTTTAAAAAATCAACAATTTAACTTTAAAAAAATCTTCGAACTGTATTTTCTTTCGATTTAACGCTATAATAGCCGGTGCCATAATATGTGTTGATAATCAAAATTTATGACATCCTTCCACCAATAGATATTGTCTGTTGATATTAGACCCTATGCCATGTTTTACACCAACGTAAACAATAAAGTAATTTTGTAATGAAATTACAAATTAAATCGATATCAATAATAGGGCTTAAAACCTATCAAAAGAGCAAGACTTAAACTCATAATCCATTTAAAGTGTCAAATTAAAAAAGATTTTCGTATTTACACTCAATCATCTGGGTTGTTATCGTATTGTCATTATTAAATAATACCTAAACAAATCACTTTAATACATATAATTGAAACGCTTAAAAAAAACTCCTTCTGCTTCGATTTTAATTCAACAAGAGCTTAAAAAACGCCAGTTAATTATTTAGAAAGGGGAATAAGAAAAGTATTTTGATTAAAAAAATACTCGACCGAAAAACATTATTTTTCATTTCAACTTCCACTCTTTTCCCCAGCATTCTTCCCAAGTTTTAAATGCAGACGCGTAAAATGAAAGAGTTTATTTTCTCATCCAGCTTAAAACCCATGTAGCTCGTAACGTAAATATTTCATACAAAGAAACAAAAAATCGACGTCGGTAATTCTACACCGTGTGAGGAACAGGCCATTGTCTTTCGTGAATTGTTTACAAATGTTTATTTTATATTTTCACTGGGTACCTCTAAACAATAAATAACTTACCCTATATGGGGAAAAAAACTCTTTCATGTCGATAATTAGAAATCGAGCAAATAAATTCAAGGTAAGTATCGATATCAAGCTATCGAGTGAAATAAAATGAATTTGAACACAACACTCGTCATGGAAACAAATAAAGTTCTGACTTTGCACATAACAAGCTTCCTGGTTATACAACTTTATTACTAAATATTAAAAAATGATTTATTACATTAAAAAAATATTTTTAGTCTTTCAGTCTAATTGTAGAAAAAATATAACTATAATTTTCCAAAATGATTCATCCAATTTTAATCGAGACTTATTATCTTAAATGGGATCATATCTTAACCATGCGAGGAAATATGGTAATTTTGAGAAGAAAAAACATTTGTTAACGAAAATTATAAGTAAAAAGATGAAGTTGAGTGTTGTATAATATATAATAAAATAGGCGCGCTACGGGTCTAATGGTTACTTTATGCTAAATATAGACACATACACTCGGCGCATGTGCGTAGCATACCTAAGATGTATGCGACAGACAGATACACTACAAACGATTCTCCCATATAATTACACATAAGAAAAAAAATTATCCTAAATATACCTCTTTTATATTTTTTCTCTTAAAAGTAATATTTTCCTATTATTGAATTTAATTACATTTTTCTTTAAATAACTCTCGTTTAATATGAACTAAATATTTTTCCATTTTCCTTAGTTTCCACACATTATTAAAATTGCTTGGGGCAGTACGTACAAGGAGAAAGCCAAGGAACATTAAAATATAAATAAAACAAATTGTCCGCGTACTATAATTATGTCCTCGGAATTTCAAGGAGTCTTTAGGGTTTTCGATTCAATAAAAGAAATCTTCTCCAATACCACATCTTAAAGACGTTTAACATCCATCTTAAAAATACTCCAGGGATGACACCGCTAGATAAATATTCCATGTACTGTTTAAAACGGTAATAATGGGCCTCTATTATATACAATACATGTATCTGAAATTAATTTAAATTACGCCTTCCAAATCAATGGTCCACAATACTGGAATTGGAATAATATAACGCATGAATGATGAGTATATTTTCCATTTTCGTTCCGTTTAATTTCATCCAAATGCGATATTACGGTGTCAGTATATTCCACTTTGAATAATATCAATTTACACAGTGAACAAATTTGCAACCCTTCAAATATTACAATGTATTGTGTATTTTAATATTTTCAATATTAATGAATTAATTTATATATATTAGGGTAAAAATGCAAATTTAATTTAAAAAAGAATTAATACTTTCTGTCAAAAGATAACGCTGTGAAATTTTCTAATTAATTTAAAATACATTTGTCAATTATAATATAACGATACTTGTATATAAATAATTTATACTAAAAGCTTTATCTTTAGTAAAAAAAAATATCTGAGAGTAATATTGTCATCATGTGACGTGAAAAAAGTTTATTTCGCCGACGCAAACATGTTTCATATAAAAACACAAACTGAAATTGAAAGCACCCCCTTATATGATTTCGTTCGGTCGATTTTACCATCGAAATCTTCCCTCCTCCAAAAACTTCATATTAAACGAAAGCTTCGTGGCCGTAAAGGACACGAAACTAAAGAAACTTTTCATAAAGAAATCACTGTATTCACTAATACAAAAATTCATGCTTCAGTTGCGCTCAAATGATTGATTGATTCAGTTACGATACATAAGACGAAATATTATTTAGGAAATAGAAATAAAAGCAACCCCCTACCAGGAAAATTCGTTCTATGACTGAAGCACAATATTTATATTAGCTCCGGGGACCACTTCGGTTATTATTATAACATAAAAACGAAATTGGTTTACCCTTCGTGAGTAGCATTTTTCTATTAAGTTAATTGAATATAGATGAAAGCACGCGTAAAACATTTACTATGCATTTTATTATGAAATTTTAATATTTAACGAGGGGTCGAGAAATTTTCTACATTTACCCTCGGCTCCAGTGCGTCAAGATTACAGGGCTGATTTTATTTCACATACTAGATATATAATTTAGAGTCGCAACTATGATATTAATATATTTGCAAATTATCATTGAATAAATTGAATCCGCATTATTAACAAACGGCATACATACATATTGATTAATAAAATAAGCCAAAAAATATATATAAAGCCAAAAATGTTTGTAAAATTAATATATATATAAAATATGAAATGTCTGTCTGCTCTTCCAATATTGAACTATTGGAACTTGTGGCAGTGTATTTATTCAATTCCACCACTTGTAAATTGTATTTATAAGTCAATTCTGTTTGGTTTGCAATACAATATGTTTGATATACTGTGATCATATTTCAATGATATTCTAAAGTTTTTGGATACTGTTTATTTTATATAAATGTTCAAAATTGAACGAATTTATTTTATTTTTAAATGCTTCAAGTCTTTATAGCGATATTCTACTTTGATGAATTAAATCTACATAATTCAAAACGAATGTATGTTTGTAAGTTCTCCAGATCAGGGGCTCTTTTACTGGGGTTCGCGAAAATATAAAAATACCAGGGGTCCGCGAAAATATAAAAAGAAATATATCAATACTTGAACAAGATATTTTCGTGGAACTATTTACAGAAAACATTGTAAAGAGATCTAATTTGACCAATAAATGTTTATTTATTTACGACTGGTAATGGATCCACCAACAAAAAATCTATTCAAGAAGGGGTCCGCGAAAAAAATTTGCTCAAGAAGGGGTCCCCGAATTTTTTTTTTCACTCAAACCGGGGTCTGCGGACTACATAAGTTTAAGGACCGCTGTTCTAGATAATAATTAGGTTTGCTATATATTGAACGTCAAAAATTAGTTGAGGCTATCCAAGCAATCCAGAAATTAATTAAGGAAATTTTAACAATTAATAAAAACCTTATACTGAGAAATAGAATTCTAATCTAAAGATCGTTAGTTTCACAGGACAAAAATATTATAAATATTATATGATTATGTAAAAATATCGTAAGTATTATCGGAAATGTTCACGAAAGCGCGCGTTAAGAGTCACTGTCTGTGTTTTAGGATTTTATCCGGGCAACTGCACCTTTTCTTTGTACCTCTAGCAGGTAGGCGAAACACTATGAAGGATCATAAAAACCAATATTCCTTTTCAAATACTGTCCTAAACACGATACGCAAAATAAAATTACTTGATTTTAAATCTGAGTGGGGGAAAAATTGTAGAAACAAAATGTCGAGCCAGACTCGACATAGGACCGCAAAGAGTTTAAAAGAGATGTAATCTTATGTTATATTAAAAATAGACCATATATTAACGATAGAAGACTATGGTTTATAATTAAGTTGATTAATTGCTATACAAAGACCAACCACAGTGAAAAGACACAATTATTTATTAGGCTGAGAAATTTTATATCATCCCCTTATTTTTAATATAAATACAGAGTAATTTGCAAATGGACCGAATAAATTTTTTGAGGATCAAGAGGGTCTTTTTCTATGTTTCACACATAATCCCTATGTTGTAAGTGTCAGGGTTGTCGAATTGGATTTTTTTTCGACTTTTTTAAAAAATACCCAAAATTTCACGTTTAAATCGTCACAACTTTTCAATCTGTTGTTGTTATAGCACAAAATAACTATTTTTGTATTTTGCAATCTATTTTTGATCGAAATAAATCATTATATAATGCAATTGGTTTAAAGGAAATTATTTCTGAGATTAATAAATTTGAACTTCTGAATTCTTTAAATAAAAAATAACAACTATTTTTAGCTTAGTTTCAAATAAATCTCTAGATTATACCCTTTCCAACGATATGCTACATATCATACAAATAATTCATTAAGTCATTAAACTTGAAGAGGTACTTGTTTGCAAGGATCAGGGTTAAGAAAATATTTTGTTGCTTAGGATGTTTTATTAAGTGTATTTCAAAAAATTGTTCAAATTTGGCCTAATTAGATTTTTTTGTGGCCACCTCTGTCTTGTAAATTGATTAGTTTACACACCCCTAGACAAATAAATCCATTGGTGTCAGATCTGGAGACCGTGCGAGCCACGAAATAGGATCGCCAAAAGAGAGAAATAAGTTTTCTGATAGTAAAAAACATTTGAATTTCATAAGCCAATTGAATGGAAGCCTTTTAGAGCTTATTGTGCATTTTTGGTATCTAAGCTATAAATATTAATTTTAATGGGTACATAGATTACTTAAGTTAATAGCATAAACTATATTTGTATATTTAGGCTTGTATAAGATTAAATTGCTGTTTATGTGGTGGGGGTAACGGTAGTCCGGATGATATGTCTCGGTGGCCCGCTTCCGGCCCGCGGGCTTTTTGTTGGCCACCTCTATTTTAAAGCAGGGTTTACAAGTAAAGTTTTTTTCGTTTTTCAGCCTTATCATATAATAAATTTAAAGAGAATATTAAAGGCCATAAAAGGAACCAAAAAATGTGTGTTTAGATAGGTAATACAATGAGGTTGCCGTTTGATATGATTTATTCGGCAGTAAGCCTGCCATCTAGCGGCCCTTTCAAAAATTATTATATTAAACTTTTTTTATTACATTTTTGACCATGTTAAAAAATAGCAACAGTTTATGCATTTGTATTATTCGCAATAATATTAAGAGCTTAGAAAAGTAAGCATTTTTATAAATCAGGGAAACCCGAAAGTAAGTCCATTGCAAAATATTTTTTTCTACCAATTAATGCCACTATTTTAGCGAAAATACCTAGATAACAATCAAATGCATTGTCTCTTCTATTTCAATAATACTTTACTTCATTTTCAATCATTGTTTATCAAAATGAAATATTATAAGGATCATATGACAATTCAATGTCACGATCCTTAATGATTTCTAAAGATAATATTTACCTCTCAACAAATTCTTAAAATTCATTTTCAGTTGATGATTCATTTTTTGTTGAATATCTTGAGCGTTTTTCTTTAAATTTCTAATTAAGTCATTCTAATTAATTAAAATACACTTTTGTCATGAACGTTTCATTTGCTTTGAGCAATACAAAATGAATGATTCCTTTCAAATCCCATCAAGCGAACAAAATAACCTTCTTCAGGGTTAAGCTGGGCTTAAGAAATGGGATGGGTGTATCCTTTCAAAACACTCACTTTTTTCACGCTTAAAATGATCATAATTCATACACTTTTTTCTCATTTTCAAGATTATTATTTTCATAATTCAAAATACATATATTAGTGTTCGCGTTCATTTTTAAGCATGAACAAACCGTGTGATTGCCAAATTTTCATTATGTTTACCTTTTTAAAGAATTTTAAATGGTATCAAGTTCCTATGAAATTTGGCACAGAATTTGAAACAAGCGTCATAAATGCCAACATATACTATTGTTTGATTCTCCTAGTGGATATGAATATTATGCGGTAATTAAATTACTAAAATGATACAATTAACGATAAGGGATGGATGCACCCTCCCTCAATATGCTGTTTTATTACGCCAGATGCCACCATCTGCTTCGGTACATAGAATGCGTATTCTACGTCAGCTAAAGAATTCAGCAGCTTTTTAATTATTTTATCAACCCTCAAGCGATCAGTCCTCTTTTCACAATTTGATATACACCATACAAAATGAATGTCCACTCTTTTAAAAGAATCCAATTCCCTTTAAAAAATGTAGCGTATTCGGCAAGCACTTCATTATTTATAAAACAATTTGATCCTATCTAACCCTTACCAGCCGCTTATTTATAATACACCAGCTCATCCCGAGCAACCCTTATTAGCTATAGGGGTCAATATAGAACGCCATTCGCAAAAAAGCCGAGTTTATATTGTTTTTTACGTCTCATGAATTTACTGTTTATGCTTAAGTCTCATTTTATTGACGAAATAAAACAATCGTAAGCTGAAGTTAAGACAACATCAAATGATAGAAAATAGCAGTTTTATTCGTGAGGATGCTCGCTGTGAAAGTTTACTTTTTATTGCGAATAAAAGACGGCATGATTATACTAAAAATTATATCAACCCCTTGATTATCTGCGCCATCGGTTTGTAGGCACAAAAAGGTCCGTGCGATTATTTTTGAATATTGAAATTTCAATTCGAAACGAAGCGTTTATTTGTCATAATAATCTTGAACTTTCGACGATGACAAATTTCGGACTTTTTTGATGAAACCGTTCACAAAGTAAAAAGCTTGGCTCTAGACTATCTCTTCAATATAACGAAAGCTCCCAATGCTACATTCAAGCGCCCCTCTGATAGATATACGGAGCTTTCACTCTTCGACGATATCGATTGATTTGTTTGACGCAGGCTTCGTCATAAAATAAAAATGAGTTTCTCCTTTTGAAGTTTGAGCTTTCCATCAAAGTTCATACTTTATTTTGAATCTAAAAGGAGAGATTGGATTTCTGAGAAGATTTTTAAATAATTTTGTATTCCACTAGTTCAAACATTATATTAAATAAAATACACTTTTGTGCGAAGTCAAAAAAGCTCAGGTTGCAATATTTTAAATTGTGATATAAAAACTTTTCATTTACATCATTTTTTGCTTTGAAAATACGCCTTTTATCCCATATATCAATATTCCATTTAAAATAATATTTTTTAAAATACATATGTAGCTTTTATTGAATAAGAAAGCTCCTTGCGCTACAACTTTCGAGCAATTTTCTTATATTGTTTTAAAACATTCCGATCCGTTTACTTGAAAAAGCGTTTTTCGCGCGGTGCTTTTATAGTTTAAGCTTTTGACACATAATAAATACTATTTGTTTTTCTACAGTAGTTTCTTCAAAAGTTTATAAAATTTGAAAAACAATCTACTTAAAATTCAATGATTAAGATATATATCCAATCCCGAACCAAAATTTCAATTCCGGGATTTTGGAATCCCGGGATCAGTACCGGGATCACGGGATCGGGATTTTCAATAGTTTAAGAAACTACTGATAAATTAGATCAAAAATTACTAATAAGTCCATTTGTTTAATATAAAAAAATAATTTGATGACGAAAGAATTTTATTTATTTAAGAGAAGGTAAAAATACAATTCAAAAATAGGTTGATAAAACACTAAATTAAATACTATTTTGAAAATATGCTCGAAGCAACATTAAACAATGAGTGTTTCAACATTTAGTCTGGATCTGATTTTGGTAGTCATGCAACCTGCTGCTGAAAATGCACACTCGTTGGAGGTGTCATCATCAGATATGTAAATGATAGTTTGAGTTGATGACCGTGTGAGCCCCTATTTTCGTTTAACACCATCAATGTGACGGACTAAAACTCGCAAAACTCCCGATTTCCCGACAAATTATTTATTTCCGTCACTGCAGATGAATACTTATATACTATTATACTTCGATGTGGTTCGTAATTGTATTACGTAGAAATACAAAAATTCTGAACCCCGTATCTATTATATTTCATATCGATATTCCAATTATTAGAGTCGAAGTGTAGTAAATACATCACCGGTAGGGAAAGGTTAATATAACAATTTGAAAAACAAATATGTACTGTATATATGTATACATGGATTAGACAGTTACTGACCCTAGGTTTCGCCTGAGCTCGCTTACTAATAGTTACGCCACTGTTTCCAAGCGTCCAGATTTCGGTGGGAATGTCTCGATTTGGTAGCCTTCAACGTGCTGGTAAGGTGTACGATTTCTATTGGATAAAAAATTCAATCCCGAATTTTTCGGGACTACGTTTACTAATCCCGGGATTCATGAGCACCTTAAACTATCCGGTGTCACTTTATGCATAACACAGCGGATCGGAATGTGTTAACAAATATCTATTTTATCGAATTTGTATGATGACACAACACATGTATCAAAAGCTTTGTTCTTGTTGAATATTTTAAATCCTGTGATTCAATTGCAATTCAATTGAATGTAATTATTGAAAAATTGCGAATTTTATGCTACTATAAATTTGACGCTTTCATAATAAACGTCGACAATATCTTTCATATACGTAATAAAATAAAATGGTTGTGATGGATTCCAGAGACGAAGAGATACAACCAACACAGAAAAGGAAGCAAGTTAGTAAAATTGACAGTGACAGTGATGAGTAGAACGCGATGCGCATATTATTAAAATAATTGATTCAATATTTAGTAATATAATATATTTAATGGCATGATTTTTTATAAAATCCTGATTTATTCCTGTAAGATATTATATTAACGACTATTCAATATCCCAATTTCTTCGCAAACATTTCGTCGATGCAAAAGCAAAATCCAATCTAATAAATACGAACAAATCGTTAATCGAATGGCGCCATCCTAACATTTGTTTTACATTTTAATAGCAAAAGTTCTTGCCAACTTTTTTTCAATATTTCAAGAAAATTTTCTTGTCCTTTTCGGGGCGAACTCTCTCGAAGCTTTTATTTATTCGAGGTGCTTCGGCTTAATCTAATCGAAAAGTTTTTTCTGGAAGAGCGCCGGCGCGTTAAATGTTGAATGTAATTAACGGCGCCCAGGGCCGGGGCGACTTCGACACCTCGCGTTAAATTTCGTCAAGTGGCTAAAGTTACACGTGTAACTGACAGAAGCGGGACACGTGGTGACACGTGAAGTGATATAAGATCACTCGTAATTAGCGGTGGTGAGTACACTAAGCCTCCCGTTTCGGATCCAATAAGCGCCCCTGGAGTGTGCGGCTAAGAAAGTTTAATGGAGGGCTTAGCTCTGAGCGCATATGTGTATAATGTTATTATCTATCCAATTTATAGCTGCTCGGGTGTCTTCTTGGAAATCATAAGAGGATCTAACTACGCATCCATCTTTCGAAGATGCCATACGCCGGAGGCATCCTTTCTAATTTCAGTCAACCCCTCGCCAATGTCATGTGTAGACCACATACATATCAATTCCTATAAAGCACTGATTTATCAAAAACAAATCAATTCAACTTTATTAAAATATATGGGAAATATCTTTCAGTCAAATTGCTCAAATTTTGATATAATGGTTTAGACCAGGGCATCCCAAACTGTATTCCGCGTAAAACTGGGGTTACACGGAAAGTTGATGGATGAAACTTTATTATATGTTTAACCCCTTCAACGTTATGTTTCACTGTTAAAAGTGTCATCCATAGTGACACGATCTTTTCACCGCTAGCGGATACGTACCTCATATCCAGTATACGAAAATAGTATATCATCAATTTCGAACAAGTCAATTCCCGAGATGAATATTTTTTACATTTAACGTACACAACACTGCAATTGGACATATCCATAATTTTTCATTGATGTTTGCTTAACTTTCCCAATGCGGATATATCCGTCATACCCACTTTGCATGGACTTTGGTCTTGACGAATATATACGTTATATCCACTTAAGGGGTTAATCAAGTCTGCGGGAATATCACCTATTAGTAGTGTTAAGTAGATAAGTCAATGCTATTTTAATGATTTGTATTCAATTGAATTCGAATCGAAACTAATCGTATATTATCCACGTGGCACGAGGTATATACAGGTTGTTTTGCACAACGACCGACATTTTTTTTTGTTTTTTGGAGTTAGGGTGATATTTTGCTACGTTTCACACATAAGCCTATGTTTTTAAAGTCAGAGTTGTAGAAATAGATTTTTTTTTCCACATTTTGATTGTATTATTTTCAATGACACATGTTATAAACATCATTGAATAAATCATTAAACTTCAAGAGTTGCCATTTTATTGGGGTTAAGATAATACTTTTCATGTTTAATGTGATTTTATTAAATTAATTTACAAAATTTGTTCAAATTGACCAACTATACTTCGTATGCACGCACGATACCCTTTTATTATTTCGACTGTAGTTGTTTGAAATAACATTTCCTCTTTCATTTTTGCAAAGGCGGTGATCAATTTTTCAATTGGGATTTAATTTGTGGGCATCTCTGTTGTGTAAATTAATTATTTTGCAAGTTTCTAGACAAAAAAAATCCAATGGTGTCAGATCTGGAGACTGTACGAGCCATGGAACAGAGAACGTCTCTAGACAAAAATTCTTTGTCAAAGAAATCCAATGGTGTCAGATTTGGTGACCGTGCGACTTACGGAATAGGGCACATTACTAGACAAAGAAATCCAGTGGTGTCAGATCTAGAGACCGTGCGAGCCACGGAATAGGGTCGCCAAAAGGATTAATTTACACAACAGAAGTGCCCACAAAATAAATCCTAAAAACCAATTGCAAAAAATAATTATTGTTTTAGAACAAAAAATATATTGCAAAACACAAAAACAGTTATTTCATGCTATTATGATCACAGATTAAAAATGTTCGTGTTTCAAAAAAAAATCTAACGTACTTTTATTACACGGATGGATATCCAGAGAAAAGGCATTATTGAAACTTAATGAACGCTATACTGAATTATTAATCTTCTTTAACCCTTTGATGAGTATTTTCGCGTATTGGCGTTCAGATTCAAGCGATATTGAAAGAGTATTATTGCACGTTGAGTTCGGAGATTGTGAATGAGAAACAGAGACGGAAATAGTGTCTTGCGTACATCGTACGATTGTATTGATCGATAAACAAATGCATTATTTTGTTACTAAAAGGGAAGACACACATGTTTATTATTTATATTTATGCGAATAAATGAAAGAATATAGTGTGGTATCAACAGTGTTTATTTTTACAAGATTGACTCACGCTGAGCGGGTTTGAGAGATAAGTGGATTTGTGTGGACGAAAAGCTGTGTACATACGAATATAGTATCAACGTTTACGTCATTTTTAAATTAACTCACTACTCAAAGAGTTGGATTTGGATTTCTTATATTCAACACAATAATTTTGATCTTTTTTAATAAATGACTGATTTACAATAAAAACACAAAAGTCAGCCATTAAATAGTCTTTGGGAAAATTTATCAGAAGAGTACCCCAGTTTGTAAAAACATGATATTATGGTTTTACTATTTCATATTTATGTAAAGCAGGTGTTTTGTATTAAGTCACAATAAATTCAATGTACAGAAACTTCAAGGTGTACAAAAAAATCAGGATTTACGATGTTTGTAATATCAAAATCATATTTAGATCGATTTTATGCCCTCTTTGTTTCAGTTAAATCTACAAAAATCTTTCGAATTGTTTATTTTTGCATTCAGAAATAAATTTAATCCATTAGAAATATGCCAGTTGATCGATGACCTTCATCAATATTTTTGGAGGCTAAAAAATAATCTCATGTAGAATTCTTTTTAGCAAAAATTTGTTTCAAGTGATTTTGGCTGAGATTCAAATTTAATAAAGTTACATCGCAAACAAATTCTGCCAAAATAAAAATAATAACATGTCCAAACTATATGGTACTTGCACTCAATCATTCCAACCAAGCAGTAATAATCCAAAAGTGTGTTGTCTGGCTTTGTCATATTTAACATAGAGATTTAGAGATGGTGTGTTTGTCAGTGATACTTATTGGAATCAATACATTAATTCGAATGCAGGACAATATTCCAATTCCAACAGATACCCAATATCCAGCCCTGTTCGTCTTTATATCGTATATAATCTATTTTTAATTTTCAATTGAAATAAAAATGTTAATAAATATCGTATAAATCCTTAATCAAAATTGTAGTGACAAGTAATATTTTTTTGGCTGAAATGAAAGCTTGAATATTGGTCGAGCCAAAAATAATAAGTAATGTTATTATTTAAAAATGTCACATCCATGATTGATTCCTTCGAATTATTTATCGTATAAAAATAGCGTGTTCTCTTCGGATAAACGAATTTGATACGTTGTTAATTGGGAGTGTCCTTCTTGTATTTTCATTTCTATGAAATTCGCTATGGGCGTAATTTAATTTGCTTTACGTTCTAAACATAACAAATTGCCCCACTGAGCAATATTACAAAGAAATTTATGTTTCGGATTTAAAGAGAAGTTTAAATCGAAAAAAAAGGCTTTAAAGGCTTTCGACTAGGTCTTTGAGAGATAAAAAGTCGAAAGCGCGCTCACAAAAATGACAGTATAATTTTTAACCACCGACTTTAAAATAACGGTTTCGGTTTTTACGTTCATGTAATATATTAATATGTCATCTTAATAAATAACCCAATTTGACAACGCCTAATCTTATTTTGATTTTGTCGATCAACGTAAAGGGATAATATTAAAATTTCAAGAAGATCGACGAGAGATCCATTGTTTTCAAGAAAAAAATTATTTAGCAAAATCTTCGTGTTATTTAGGAAAAATGTTAACTATTAAACCACATTTCGTCGAAGATGTTGCTGGAAATGCTGTTACTGTGAATGCTGAGCAATACCAATCAATGTTGAGTGACTTTTTATGGCCACAGTTGAATTATATTGATCACAAAACTCAAGAAAACGCTACAAAAAAATCATATAGGATTTACTTTATGTGAATTTAGAGGGTAATATAATTTAAAAAAATCGACATTAATAGTAGGGATTCTTCTGTATTGTAAATTAATCTTAAATTTAATTTTTTGGACTTCTATACAGTGAACTTTTTGGAATAAGTAATTAAATATTCGTTGAAGAGTTCTGAATAATTTTGCTTTGATTTTTATAATGTTTGATTGGTGACATTATCTAGGTTTTTTTTATAAAAAAATAAAACATTTGGCCAAATTGTACGCATATGAAATAATCCCGCGATGGAGATTTATTTAAATACGGATGCCACCCTATGCATAAAATATTTAATGGGGGAACTTTAAAGCCGACTATTTTCAAAAATATCGATATTCTCTCCCGTTTCTTCCGCAGGCTATCACGCATCCGAGCGCTATAACTAAGATCCCTGGAACACTGGAAATAAGGACGATCATTTTATTTTATTTTCCGTATTCCAACTGAATACTGAAATAAGCATAATCGAATTTAAACGTCTCTACGCAAATGGAAAATATCAATTTACCCGCCATATTATTGTCGCGTGATACGGACACGTGCTGGTCTTAATGTCGCCACGTGCTGTCGCTTTTCAATTTAGGACAAATTCGTTGGAGGAATCTTCAAGCACTTGGAACAAAGCAAAAACTTAATGAAATACAAACAAATATTTATGTAACGGCGTCGTATTTCCGAGATACGTCTGGGATCAACTTCCCTCAAAAAAAAAAAAACTAATATAATCCCGTTTACGAATAAAGTTTGTTTCCATTACTTTATTTATTCGTGAACGGAGAGGGCTATTGAATATCTGCGACTCAGGAATTTTCGATTGGCTCTATCTCATGAAGGATGATTGGAAAGAAATGAATGTTTGCTATTTCTTTTCAGAACTTCTACAAAAGGCCTCTTTTGTTATTGACGAAAAAATGACAAACATCGTTATACGCTGCCAAAATTCTAGAGCAAAGCGAATATTTTCATTATCCAAAAGATCGATTGAATCTAAACATATTTCAATCGCGAATTAATTTAATTTAAACACCAACATATCAATAATAGGCGTTCAATCACCAAATTGGATACAGTCGAGTCAAAGGCACCCAAACATTAAAACTTTTACCGTTCGTTTACGAATGAAAATCAATGATGTTCAGATATGAATTGACATAATTTCAATAGCTTAATTGATAACATGATAGTATGATTATTCAATGGTATAAAATTGTATCATTACTAAATCTTCTAAATAAATTTCGCAATTATCGGCACATACTATGAGAATCCAAAAGATGCCAATGGATTTATAAAGTCAATTGAAAAATGATATGGAAAATGTGAATGATTCTTACTGCAACTAGACGAGTTGACATATATATCTGATACAGCCCTATTGGCATGAATAAACAAATAACTATTAGAGTTCCTAACAATGCAATAGCAAACAAGAGGCTTAAAATACTAATGTTGCCCCAACAATGGTGGACTTCAATAATGAACTCATTTTCCATTGCGGGAGAGACGGATCCTTCACGTATTTTGAGTATTATTAATTATCAAAAATATCGTTTGTTGATTTTATTATAAATATGAACAAACATACAAACATCTATTTTTATATATAAGATCTACTTTAAGTTAATTGTACTATACTTATATTATTTATCAAAGTGCAAACAATAAGTGGACAAAGTTTTATTGCAATCCAATGAACGGTATGGCAGCACATTTCGAACGAACAAAACCCAATTCATTTTTAAATATTAGAAGATGTCATTCTGAGGATATAAAATAATATTCGAACAAATCTTTATCACACAGAATATTTTAAGCACTTGTATAAAAGGAGTATTCTACACAAAATGACCTTATTTTATATACAAATATGATGGTTAATAAAAGGTAAAGTTCTTAGTCAATTTTTTGATCTTTTGGAAAAAATTAAAACATTTTTTATTTCAAAAGGTCAAACATTCGAACAATTAGATAATGGATGTGATGATGGATTTAGCATTTTTGACAGATATTTATGAAAAATTAAATTAATTAAATCTATCTAAAATGTTTAGTTCTATAAAAGCCTTAAAACTAAAATACATTTTTGAATAAATAGTTCTTCGAAAAAAATTTTTGTACATTTTTCAAGAATAGAAAAAGTTATCGGTGAAAATATTTTTGATGTAACATTATTTATTACTCATCTTAAGACACTTTTGGAACTATTTGAAAATAGATTCCAGCTATTTTCCATAATCAAACCGGTGGCTATATTTTATTAAAATCCTTTAAATACAGATACTAAAATTGATTCACATTACTAAAATTGCTGATTCCATAGCTGAAATTTTTCAAGAAGACACACCAAAAATTGATGAATAAATTTATATATTAAACTAGCTAGTACCCGGCGCGTTGCTGCCACAGAGGTAATAATTTTAAAAATATCGTTTGAAATTTGAAAGAGTTATCTTGTTTAATTAAGAATGATGGAAAGAATAAAATTTATTTTGTTTGGTTAGTTTTATTATAAATATGAACAAACATACAAATATTGATTTTTTATATAAGATCTACTGCAAGTTAATTGTACTATACTTATATTATTTAAGAAAGTGCAAACAATAAGTTGGCAAAGTTTTATCGCAATCGAATAAACGGTATGGCAGCGCATTAAAGACGTACAAACAAGCATTATTTTTTATATATTAAACTATGTCTATGTTACTTGCAAAATCTTTAACAATAAATGGACGAAGTTTTATTGCAATCTGATGAACGGTATAGCAGCGCATTTCGAACGAACAAAACCCAATTCATTTTTATATAATAGAAGATTTATTTTAAATCTCACAATCGAGCGAGTTGATTGAGCTTACAAAATTAAATCTTGTTTTGGTTGCCAATCTTGATAATTGTTTAATATTAGGATTATTATCTTACACTCCTTACTTTGAAAAGTTAACAATTTTTTAAATGTAAATATATGTATAATATTCCGATTTACAATAAATAATTTAATAACAATATAATGTGAAAAATTTAAAGCAGTTAAGGGAACAAACATAAAATTAATACATAAACATATACTATTTTTTAAACCATGTTTTTTGTAAAAATCTGGTCTGCGCCTGTCATCGCAATAGAGTTAACCTTTCCCTTACGATGCTATGTATTTAGTACACCATATGATATTCATATCGATATTCGATAATATATACAATATATATCAATATAGATAATATATATATATCGATATAGATAGTATATCGGGATCCAATGTAGTTATTACTACTCAACTCAGTGTATTAAATACAGCATAGTAGAGAGAAGGTTAAGAGCCCTTGTTATACATTCACTAGCTCATGTGGTCGATATTAAAAATTATGTGACTTTCGACTTTTATGATAAGCATTCAACCAGCGGGGCATCTGAATAAATGCATCGAAGGGTGCTTTTATCACCCTTTTGATAGAAAGTGTGAGTAATTTGTAAAAACTGAGCAATTTCCTTAAATAAAGCAGTGGAAAGCTACTAAAATCAATCGTGTTAATTTACTAAAAATTATTGGTTTCATTTTATTTTTAAGCATTTAGTCCTTATTAATACTACGTGCGTATTGGGTTGGCTTCAATGTCCGTACAATATAAAAGGATCCCACCCCTAAAAAATTACATAAGCGCATAACTCTATCGTCAGTTGATAAGCAAAGCATATTGATGCTATAATATGGAATGTTATATTGTATATTAGAATTTGATTTTAAAAAAATACATTAATACCCTAAAATTTGAAATGCATGCATAAATATTATTTTGATCATATACAAAATGAAGGCAAATCAAATCGTGCCTTGTTTGTTTTCCTATATAAATATCGGTACGATGAGCTATAAATATATCGAGATATGTAAACAAAGCACCACGTTAAATCGGTATTTATTTTGGTCAATGGGGCATATTTTGCATTTCATCACGTTTAAAAATATGAAAAATTCTATCTACCCATTTGAGTTGAAAGCCCAAATAATCTTTTGAAATGCGTCCATTATAAAATTGAATTTTGAAGTTTACAATCATACGAACCGTAGCGGAGCTTTTTATCTTTGTAAAAAAATCACATGGTGCTTTAAAGCTATCAAAGCATTCATGCTTTAATATGCAGCGAACTTTTTAAAACAGTGTTTATTATTTCATATTTGCATCAAATACAAAAATGAAAAACTTTTTCTGGCCTTAACCGCAAAGTATATTATATGCAAATACTCATTTTTATAAGTCAAATACGCCTTTGAAATATTTGCTCTTTAGCTATGGACCTCTTTATAAATCAAATCTCACAAAGAAGAATCTTACCGTATGTGTTCGTCTGCGTGTATGTATGATGATGTTGAAAATTTGCGCCATTAAATTGAACAATTCAAGTCCAAGAATACAGTCATGGGAATCGCGTAACATTTCATCGGCAATGGGCTCAAATTTAATTCGAATCAAAGAATGGAATTTCGCAATATCCACGAAATTAAATTACGGTCACGCTTCGCCTTCCGAATGGTGGCAATTAGAATAAGAAGCAATGGGTAAGATTGATAACTTTGACCACATATATATTTCACTTTAATGGTCTTTTCTCCAAATCCATTAAACGATATCATCTTTCTTATCTGGGCTCGCATTGTTGGATGTGTGTTCGGCTGGGCACCGGCGAAACTTACAAAGGTCAAAAAATAATTTATGTTTCAGCGACGAATATGAGTGGGCTCATTGGGCGACCACTTTTATCGTAGGTCAAAAATATACGTTTAAACTACGTGCCGTAATAATATGGAAGAATTTATACGTTTATGAAGGGCTCCCAGCGGATGAACTCTAAATTTCTTAATTAGACTTGATGCACTTCATCGCATGGATGCAACAACATCGCACTCGATTCAAATTCATAAAAATTTGATACTTGCTGGTACCCGGCGTGTTGCTGCCACAGAAGTAATAATTCTAAAAATATCGTTTGAAATTTGAAAGAGTTATGTTGTTTAATTAGCAATGATAAAGATAATAAAATTAATTTTATTTTGTTGTTTTATTATAAATATGAACAAACATCGATTTTTATATATAAGATCTACTGTAAATTAATTATATCATACCTATATTATTTGAAAAAATGCAAACAATAAGTTGGCAAAGTTTTATTGCAATCGAATGAACGGTATGGTAACGCATTAAATACGGACAAACAAACATCGATTTTTATATATTAAACTATGCTTATGTTATTTGCAAAATTTTTAGCAATAAGTGGATGAAGTTTTATTACAATCTGATGAACGGTATGGCAGCGCATTTCGAACGAACAAAACCCAATTCATTTTTTTATATTAGATTGTACTTGAAGCTCTCTAAATTTATTATAAAAATCAACCCTTAGGTAAATTTAAATGCGTGATTTTTTAAAATTATTAAAATCAATATATTAATGTTAAAAAGGGAAGTACTACCATTAAAATGTCTTTTTGCGGAAATTTCGCTACCCTAATCCGCCGCACGATTCGTTAGTATTGTAATTTATTTCGAACCTTAAAATGAATTAATATTCAGTGGCGTTGTTACTAAAATAACTTTTTGCAGAATACTTAACGATTAATTAATCAAAATTATTCAAGAACAAAATATTCCGATGGTATTGTGTTTTGAGGCGGCCGTAAGAAAATTCCCTCTCGCTGACCCATAATTAAGAAGTACCGGGATAGTGATTAATGGTCGCCCGATAGGACAGACTATTTGTACATGGATAAATGTCTTCCGGTGAATTTATTACATTTTAATTATGATTTAATTTAAAAGTGTTTCGACTCACCAGTTACGAATAGGAAGAGCATAAAGAGTGCTAAGATTTGTTGAGAACACATCGCTAACAGCAGTCATTTCCAATTTACGCACAATATTTGTTTACAATACTCTTTTGTAAATTTGAGATTATCAACTGACAGTTTCACTCATTGTTTAGTAATAAACGATTTTGTTCCCCTTTTACAGAACGGGAATGCATGGATTAAATTCGGATTATTCGAAAACACTCGGGGATTAATTTATTCCACGCAGGAAATTCACCAAGAAATCACTTAATCGCCTGATTTATGCGTTGTGTTTTTTTGGCACTTTTTTGTGTCTCGTGAAACATTTTTTTGCACTTAGAGAAGTCCTCTTTCGGATCGTTACACGGATTCGTATTTATGCGAGTCAACTGTCGCCTTATTTATTGCGGCACTTTTCCCAAACAATTTGTACGCGAATAAAATCCCGGCGCGGAGCTCTCCGAGGGCGCGGAGCTCTCCGAGGGCGCGTCCTCACTTCCAGGGGAGTCCAGAGAAACTGAACCGGGTGAAAGAGATGAGCGATCCACGGGTGTAGGGGCGGGGGCGGGGGTGGGGGCGACGCCGAGTGGTGGGGGGCGACTGCCAAAATCTACCGCCAGACGTAAAAAAGGTACGAGAGTCAGACTCTCTGAGTTATTTTAAAATACGACTGACAACGGACGAGTTATTTCCGTACAAACGCATTCACCCGCAACACTTGCAACACAACTCATAAATCACATGTCATGCATAATCACAAGATTAAAAGTCTGCAAGTTCCAACATTCGCATAGCCGAATGACCGATAGATGGCTTTCGAATGGTTTCTGCAGCTATTGAAGTCACACGCATAAAGACACCAAGAGTTAACACGAGTCCAACACAAAAACATCATAATCAGTATAACCACACACAGTGAAACTCCATACGTGAATGTCAATGCTAATAAGATTGAAAAGGTCCGGGAATTCAAATACCTGGGATCGATCCTCACAGGAAATAACCTAATAAATAATAAAATATGGCAGTCGAAGTGACTATGACTTACGGAGTTTATAAAAATCACTGATTATATGATTGGTAGTGGTTTATCTGGATGTCATCGACATGTGCAGCAAAGCGTCCAACGTCTACTTTGTCCTACGCCGCTATCATCATTAGGCAGGCCATGTAACAAACAGAGATTTCGCTGGTCACCACAACTAAGAATCACTGGAGCGTACCGAACAACTCCTACAGACAGTCTCCCTGTCCTTGCAGGGATCATGCTATTAGACCTAAAAGTGCAAATAAATGTAGTGAGGCACCTTACCGTGGGGATCCTTTTATGGA
This sequence comes from Stenopsyche tienmushanensis, assembly GCA_008973525.1. Classification (NCBI taxonomy): domain Eukaryota; kingdom Metazoa; phylum Arthropoda; class Insecta; order Trichoptera; family Stenopsychidae; genus Stenopsyche; species Stenopsyche tienmushanensis. The sequence goes on from WACJ01000358.1 coordinate 247,806, forward strand.
CGCGGATCACGTTATGTGGTCGAATTTGGGCATGTCAGCCGAGAAAGAGACTCTTCTGTGCCGTATCAGAGATCCTTTTTCTGGACCTCTTGGCCACAGAGACTTGAAATGAGCCAAATGCGCCTTAGACGAATACTATTTTTAGAATTCGTCCTCTATCATAACATGTAACTACGGGTTGATCATATTCTTGTATCAACCTAGGTGTGAATAATTAAAAAAATAATTTTAAAAAATAAAAAAAATTACCACATAGCCTTTTAGGTATGTTTGTTTCCCACGGTACAGTTATTTCTGCAGATACTATATGTTTGATTTTTCTTGAAAAGAGGAAAATTCTTAGTCTCGAGACCAAGTGGTAAAAGACCCGACAAATAGCAGAGACATCGCACATGTACACTTTATTTTTAAAATAAGACAAACAATAGAAACAATAATTTGAACTATTTTTTTTTACTTTTTCTTTCAATAATAAAATCCATACTTAAACATTTATCAAATATAATAGAAATAATGTTTTAAAGTCTGAATGGGTGTGATTCGACATTCAACAAAGCTAAAAGTTTGAACAGTTTTGAGCGGCTCTGTATTTTATTCCTATTTGAACTTGTATTAGATTAAGGTTTTGCTTAATTTTCTTTTTCCCATGATTCTTGTCTCTCTCTCTCTCACAATCTCATAATACGAAAACCAAGCATTTATTCCAGCGAGGTCCAGAATATTGAAAAACACCTTGAGGAGTCACTTACATGGTTTCGATTTGACATTGTATTTTCCAGTCATATGGTAATTTTGTCAAAATATTTGTTTATATATGTATATATATATAAAATTTATTATATTTGCTTGTAAAACGTATCGTATTGTCTTTTCGTTGTTTTGGTAAACTTAAACAATTCTCGTTTATTTCCTTGAATAGTTCCAATAATAGTAGTCCTTCTTCCAAGTAGTTTAATTGTCTTCATTAAAATGTTCATATAAAGATCAAAATTAAACTCTGAAAGCCAGTAATGGGGGTTTTATCACAATATTTATCAATTTCCGACAATAACTATCCGTCTAAATTTAAATAATTATTACAGGTTTATCACTATATAAAATCACTATACTATCTCCAATACCACAGTTGATATTATATTATCAACCTTAAGGATATGACGGATCACTTGTTATTCATTACGACTTTTACTAAGCAGTACCAATTAAGTAACGACTTGATTCAAAATAATGAAATAAATACACGTCTCAAAGCGTTGTTCAACCTGAAATGATTCCTCAATAAAATAGATTCCAGCCAAGAGACATCCATTAAAAATTGACTATCTCATCTTAACGTCTTTAATTTCGTTAAGTCAATAGAATTAATTCAAGTGCAAAAGTCACTCTTCCACAATTATTGTAATATACATATTATATTTCAATATGAGTCTCTTTCACAATGTATTCATATTCTACATAATGTGATCACTAAGCATGCTTCCTGTAGATTTGAACTCAATTCTAGTGAATATGGTATATAAAGCATTCCCCTACATCTATATACATTTTTATCATATATGTTTAGTACAAGTATTTGTTTCATGGACCAAAAAATAATAAAATTAATTGAAAAAAAAATCCTTATTTAAGTATCTGAGGAATTATAATTAATAAATCATGTAATAATATTTAAAAGCAAAATAAATTTATAAATTATTGCACAAGGACCAAACTATTATTGCAAGATTATTAATTATAATATTAGGTAAAGCGGAAAGAAATGTCTTTTTTTTGTTATTTGGAGAAAAAAATATTTTAATAAAAGCTATACATTATTACTCAATTAAATAATTTCTATTGTTATTTATAATCGCCCTTCACACATTAGGTGGCTTTTTAATGTCTCTTTCGTAAAATTCGGCCGGTTTTCCACTAAAGTAAGAGTCCAAATGATTTTTCAATTGTTCCATAGAAGTAAATTTATTATCGCCAAGCGAATGTTCTAATGACTTGAAAAGACGATAGTCTGAAGGTGCAATTTCAGGAGAATATGATGGAAGTTGGTTATGGAAATGGTTATCCGTTGTTCCAAGACCGTTGATGACAACTCGTGCGGTACCCAAATTCCCTGTCTATTCCGAGTCTTTTCAAATGATCTTTTGCTGTCGACCAAAGACAGCCGATGTCTAGCGATAATTCCTTTATTATTTTTCGAGGATCAGATTCTACCAGAAAATATAATCGATTATTAGAGGTCGTCCTGATTTTGGTTAATTATTCAAATCTCTTTTGCCACTTTTGAATTTTTTTGAACCATCTATGGCATTTTCCAATATTCAATATGTTGCCATATATATCACAGATGCTCTGGGTAGCTTTTTTTGCTTTTAATCCTTTATTGAATAAAAACAGTAAACAAGATCGCAAATGGGTCTCATCAATTTCTGGCTTGGACACTTTCACTATGGCTGAAAAAATATAAAACTATTTGAAAAAGTAAGACAAACAACAGAGCTTCAAAATGACACCAACCTTAACTTATTCATTTGACAGCAAACTGAGGCAAACTGACGGCAAAGACGCAACCAAAAAAAAATGACATTTCTTTCCGCTTTATCTAATATGTTGTATGTATTAAATAACATGAACATGTTTTTAACCACAATAAATTATTCATACAGAAAACTTTGCTCAGAGTTTATTATTGCAAATCAAGTCACTATTAAATCTCTTGAACTGTGACCGGGAATATACGTAAGAGATGATGAAAAATATTTTTTTCTCATATTAACTAATGAAAAAACGATGAAGATATAAGCACTGAGGTAAAGATGTTTTAAAAATACATTTTCGTATTATATTTACATTAACATTTTTAAAAAAAAGTAATGAAGATGTATAAAATATCTACCTCGAAACATTCAAAACAATTCACGATCCAACCATGTTTCAGGAAAACAATCCATCTTAAATCTAAGGTGTTTATTAGCATAACTTATCAAAACCTAAGAAATTGTATTATGAATCTATTTTGCATGGCCTTGCACTAGTTGATTACTAAAGCAGAAACTTGAAGGGCTAAACTTTGGACTTTGAAAACAATCTTATCTCATGTGAAGCTCCTTTATAAACTTACAACTCTGTAAATGTTAAATACGCAAGACAGCTTTCTTACTGTGTTCATAAGCTATGATATTCGAATAAAAATAAAAGCTCATTTTACAAGAACAGTTAACATTTACTCGTTTGAATATTTCAATGACGTCCGTACGCCGCGTTGAGATTTTACGCACACAAGGTCTATGACCAAATATGCTTTATAGCTCTTAAGTTCGAGCACATAAAGCGGCCTTGTTTATAATTTAATTTAATGAGTAACCATTAAATAATTCAGTCAAAAACTTGCAAACTTGAATGAGTTAACTAGTTATATTCTCAGCAGATACAAAGCGAGTCGTAGCTTGCGTAGATCGAGCTCGATTCTGCAAGAACATTCCCAACCGCCCTTAATTAAACAGCTTGTTTAATTATGATTTCTTTATTATGTATAGCTTTGTTCGCGACTCAGACACTCGACTGATTAAATATTGGTTATTTCTAATTAAATTCGTGGCTTGAAATTCAGCAACGCCAATAATGAACACCGAATGAAATCAATTACTCCTGGGGGGGACATAAAATACAGCCGATTATGTCCCGTAATTACTACGATCGAATCAATCAAATCGCGATTAAATTTCGGAATAAAAATAAAGCCATTATTTCAAGGAAAAAATATGAAAATCCCACAATGGAAGCGATTGGATAGTGCGCATAAAGCTTATTAAAATGTTAATTTAATATTTTTTAGCAGCTTTCGACCTTTATTCAATAGCCGTTTCCCACAAAACAAACAATTTGATTTGATAAATGTCCTATTGATATTTTTGTTGATCAGAGTTGATGCAGTGCCACAATGAAATTGCTGAATTTAAATACTCGATTCACACTATGTATTCACTTCCAAAAGTAATCGACGAAAACCGATTTAATTTCAATATACAAATTGTATTTGATCACCTATATTTTATTATTTTACAGTGGGAAAATCAAATAGGTTTGACTATAGCACAATAATAAGATAAGATTATTTTATCTAACCAAGAAAAAAAATCTGAAAGAAAAACTGTAAATTCCTTAGAATCCATCGTTATACAAAAAGATTTTTTATTGTCAAGCATGCACTTTAGTGTCAAGCATGTAATTCTATTCTATTTAATATCGACTTTTCAATAGTTTGGCCAAAATTATTCCAAAATTTTCCTATCGATACTCAGTCTTGAATATAAAACATACACTGAGATAAATATTTATATTAATTAACAAAGACTATTTATAAAAAGGTGATGCTGTGAACACATTTATCGTTCTCTAAAAAAAAACATCAAGATGTTTTTATATGAAGTTTTTAACCCCTAAATGAGTACTGTCGCAGGGTCTGCGATCCCCCTCCACTTAATCAGAAAGAGCACTCTTGTACATTGAGCTCGGAGACAGACAGAGACAAATAGAGAACGTAGCGCAGCTCGGGAGACAGAGACGGAGAGATTGTATAGATCGTTAGCCCAAATTTATCGACTAATAATGATTTCGATTTCAATTGTGATTTGTTTACGCAAAGAAATGACCGAATATGTTGTGCTGTTACCATTTTGTTCTAAAGCAGAAGCAAATGAATCAATTTCCTGTGTATTGTTTATGTAAAGAAATGAAATGGTCTTGTATGCTATCAACAGTGTTTATTTACAATTGACTCTGCTTGAATTTAAGAATGTCTTACGCTGATAGGAGCTGACAGACAATTGTTGGTGTAAAGCGATTATGGCATCAACGACTTCATCGATTTTAAATTTGCTCACTCCTCAAAAGATTAATATCATCATCTTTTGAGATTGTTGATAATAAAAAAATATTAGATATACTAGAAAAAAACAAACAACGTGGTTTATTGCTTCAAGCCACGTGTAGCGTGGACCGAAAGACAAGCATGCACACAATCGAAGAAAGAACTTAAACAGCGTATTACGCGCGCATCCTTTCTCTCCCCGTCCTGGCGGCCCAAGCTTCATTTCACCAAACCAATATGCACCAACATGGTGTATCCGCTAAATGTCTCGCAAAACAAATTGTGTACACAAACAATATTCGTGCTAATTTTATAACGTCCATGAAGATGCGTATAATAATTCTCCAAAGTTTCATCACAATCGGATGAACGGTATGGCAGCGCATAAAATATGAACAAACAAACATTGATTTTATATATAAGATTATTTCATTCCTTCTAATTATTGACAGTATACTACCACTGTGATTGTTTGATCATGTATATAATACCATTCATATAGAAAGATCTTTTTCGTTGTTAATGATGGCTTAATGTTTAGATTTCATTTCCATTAACATCATCGATTAAGATTGACTAAAAAAATATACAGATTGTAATTTATTATTGTGGAGCAATTAGTTAAAGTCCATCCCTAATTCCTTATTATTTATTTTACCTATTAAAATGTTCTTGGATTGTTAAACATGTTCATCTATGTATGTTTGATAATACTCCGAGAATCTGTTTCAACTAATGACGTCGCCACATCATCATCCAATTTATGGAGCCTTCTTAAGAATGTGACTCGAGTTCCTTTCGCTATTTTGTCTCAATACAAACTAATTGGAAAAGCGCAAGTATCAAAAATTTTAATTGCTATCCGGTTCCTGTTCGAAACTGTTCCCAAAAGGGTTGGTTCATTTTTTTCTATCTAGCTGTATTTAAGCTGGCTGTAAGTTTGTTTTGAGTCTCATGTATCCTTCGTTGTAAGTATTTACATAAAGTCCTTACAAAATTGCTATTCAAAAAATTCGCTTTAATGAAAGCAAAGATTAAGGATTTTGGACTAATCCCCAAAGAGTTCTACTTAGATATATTTATTTTGTCAAAAGCTCCGACGCAATATTTTCTTGCGAAGCTTTTTCTCCACAATACGAAAAAAGCTTACACAGGGAAACTTGTAAAAGTTTCTTATTTGTAAGAAAGCAAAAAAAAATTATCACAATACTACAATGTAACATGTAAGACTAAAAAACTTTCTCACCGAAAAGGACGGCGAGGCGTCGGGTTCGCTGTTGAAAAGTTGTTTTAATGCAGTTCAACACAATATACATATATTTATTTTATATAATAAACACAGATAAAGTCTCCTTTATCTGCTTTCATATTGCTGTTTGCCCATGTTTGCTTATCTTTTGATTTATGTCTTCATAAAGCGCAAAAGGAAGTTGTGTCGTTTTATTTTCTTTTTTTTTCGAAAATGTAAACTCTGTAAAACGGTGAAAAAAGTACAAAGTCAACTGAATACACTCATAAAATGAAACAATAACATCCTTCCTGTTTCCTGGGCTTAAAACTCCTACGACATCATAACTACGGAAGCTTTTCGTGGCATCAGTTTGCGTATTTTCCAATTTTTCATACTCGTACACCGTGGCATTAAAAGAATAATGTATCACACTTCCGCTTTCATAATTACAGACGTTCCAAATTACGAATTCATTTCTTCTCCCCTTTTATCATTTATAAATATAATTTATTATTACGTCCCCTATTATATCCTCGAAGAGCAAAATTCAAAGAAAATATTTTTTACCACAAAAGTAGTTTCATATAAAACCGACCCGCTCTTGAAAATAACAATTTGAACATTAACCATATTTTAACATCAGATTTTAAATGCTACGATACAAATGGCTGGCATTTCCAGTTATTTGATAAATAAAAATCTTATAATGGCTTTATTCAACAATATTCCTCTTTGCGTTCAGTTCAAAGTGGAGTTGTTTCAGTTCAGATAAAAATCTTGTTAAACACATTTTCTTATTTAATATAAATTAAAGTGCTGGGGCAAACCATAACAGTTTTTTTATTAACCTCGACATTTGGAAATAAGGTTTTTAATACATTTTTTTCGCATTTATATCATAGAACGGATGATAGTATACATCCTTGAACTGCTTGTACAAAGCTTCTTTTTGTTGGCATGCTGATGTTAAAAATATTATCATATTATAGTTTGTTGCCTATTAACCCCTTCATCGTTATGTTTCACTGTTAAAAGTGTCATCCATATTGACGCGATCTTTTCGCCACTAATAAATAAAATAGTATATTATCAAGTTCGAACAAGTCAATTCCCGAGATGAATCATTCTTACATTTAACGTACACAACACTGCAATCGGACATATCTATCATTATTCCTTGAGGTTTGCTTAAATTTCACAATGCGGATATATTCGTCAAACCCACTTTGCATGGACTTTGTTCTTGACGGATATATACGTCATATCTACTTAATGGGTTAACAGTGCTTCAGATCATGTGTTAAAATTTGACTTATATTATGAATTCGTATAATTATAAAGACATAAATTGAATAAAATAAAATAATGAAAGAAGTGTAACATTGAGGCGGGGGCGGTCTCATGGGTCCATTCTTCCTTCGGGCCGTGATGTTGCTGGATGAATGGATGGGAATAGCTGGGTGTCGAATAGAAAGACTCTTTTCTCTAAATAAGTATTTATTCCACACAAGCGAGAGATTTGACTGCAGGAAGGACAACTTCCCGCAGCCAAGGCTAACCGACGACTCTTTCAACTCCCGCTTCCTGCGCGTCATTACCCAACCGGTAACGGTACACGCGCAGGAAGCGATCGGTCAGTATGCAGGTGCAATGTTTCCACAGGACCACAAGAGATGGCGCTGTTAAAATAACACATTGCACCTGAAGAGAGGTGGAAGATGTCGCTGTTAACAGCGCTATACGTGGGGATGGTAAATCGACCACGCTACAGAAGCATAAAGACAACCGCTTTGGTTCGACATTTCGGTGGATTTGATAAAAAATTATTTTATATTTTTGTCAAATGTCCACTAAAAACTTTTTATTATTGCTAAAATTTCATTTTAAAAAATAAATCCGCAATTATAAAACATCACCCGTCAACTTCAAAACACCATTTTTTCCTTCAATAAAATCATTTGTGTTTTTTTTAATCTTGTTATGAATTCAAATAGTAAAATATTTGTAAAATATATCCACAATATGAAATATATTTGTCATCGTGTTATCCGTTTGTTATTGCTTTGTGTGAGCTTTTCTATAGTCGAGGTGTCTCCACTTCTATTGAACTCCAACTATGAACACTGCCATACATAACCTTATGCAAGAGTAAACTCTTGAAGATTGAAAACCTTTGTTGAATTCATAAATTCTTCATTTAACTTTTTTGTTATAATTCTTTTAACCTTTAGAAATATTTCCAATTGTTATTTTTAATACAATGCTACTTAAAGTAAAATACACGCGTAATTATTTCTGCAAAGGTTATTAATTTGCTAATCATCTTTCCATGCATTTATCATATTGAGATTATATTAAATACTTTTCTATATAAAAAAGATCTTACAAAATAAAAGATTTTCATTGATGTGTTACAGCAGCGAAATCCAAATGTAAGATTCGCATATATAAATACTAATGTGGACATTAAAAAATAGAGCACTTATAGCATTTCTACAAACTCTAACAAAATGTGTCCGATATCCTTAAAAGCCTTTTTTGTTATTTTATCCAATATCAAAAGTTTTAAGTGGTATTTTTTCTGACATAAGCCTTAGACGTAAAATGAACATTAATTCGTAAAGTTTTAACTGCCTCTACCATGTCATCCAAACTGTCAAACTAATCATGTCTGCCAACTAAATTACAATTCGCGTTTCGAATATATGCCCTCGTGAGCTCGACGCGAGCTTCTTCACAATCTTCTGTCGGCCATTAACGAAGATCTTTTTAAAAAAACGGATCGATTTTATTCTCAAGTTTGCATACGAATTTCCTATGAGATTAATTTGCCGAGCTGGCAGAGTAATCCGCCGATTTAGAAAGGCTTTAGGTTTATGAGCTCAGTGTTCCTATTATATGCCAAAACCTTCATCATAACAAGAGACGCAGGACTCTCTCACTAGGAATATGGAATTAAGTCCGCAAATGCCTTTAAAGCCTCTTTTACTTAATCCATATGATTTATTGAATATTTTGATAACAAAAACTGAAATTAATTGTAAAGAAGACGAAGGTCTGTGTCGCATCTGAACTATTCATTTTGTCGAAAACACGTAAAACATAATTCTCCAGCTGCTTTTGTCCCACAACGCTTAGTTAAATTCGAATATTTTATTTTAGTATCACATGAATCATTTATATACTACATAAAATCAACCCATTTAGGATTGGTGAGTAAATTTACCCACAGAGGAGATGGATCCAATAATAATCCTGATTATGTATCGCAAAATATCTTATATACAAATTTAGTGATATTATTTCGTATTTATAATATTAAATAGTTACAATTATGAATTTAATAAAAAAATATTAAAGCAACTAAATAATATATGCTGGGCACAAAATAAAGAAATGGCGCCAATCATGATTGATATAAACAATTTTCCTTAATCTAAGTTTATCCTGATATTTTGGATTTGAAACGATAAATACTGATTCGATTTATAAAAATACTTATAGAGCCTCCCATTAGCGACTTAATTAATAATACCATATAATAATACTTAGATGGTAACGAAACAGTTTAACCTGTTAAGTGGGTGGGACGTATATATACGTCCAACGTAAACTGCATAGAAATTGGTTAGGACGTATATGTCGAGTCCTAAAACAGGGAGTTGTTGATGCATATTTTGACAAGAATTACATATAGTATTACACCTAAGCCCACACGCTTAGTTGAAAGGCATTTTCAAAGATCAAATGAAAGGGAACTAAATCCAAGAAATGTCGAGTTTATTAAAAAAAAAAGGGAAATAATCTACATACTGGTGTCCGGATTGTAAGGGAGCACTACGTATCAAAAACTGTTTTAAAATATATCACACAGAAGTTAATATAATTATTTTTATAAACTCTATGTTTCCATTTTCTTTATGTGCTTTTGTTTATTTTTTTGTATTTGTTAACTTCTCTATATGTTTATGTATCTAAATAAATATATGTTTCATTGATTTTTTTATGAATTTTAAGTATTGTTAAAAAATAATAATTATATATGAACTCACGCCAGGCGGGCGAGACGTGTATATACGTCCTAACAAGAATATGCGCGCCCGCTGTATGTTGCGTTATTGAAAAGAATTCCCCGCTTAACAGGTTAAGTTATAAAGCCAAAAAAATTAGACAAAGTTTTGGAATCCTTTCATATCATTTATGTATTCCAAAATGTAAATTGAAAATCGATTTGCAATATAATTTTACATAATTGCAAATATCAACCTTTAAATAAATCACCTTGCATGGAATACATATAATGACCATTAGTTTTGGGATTCTATGCACTTCAGAAGAAAAATGTTAAGTGCACTTTGAAAGTTCTCAATATGATTATGAAACCGAAGTCCAACAAAAATTTCGATACATAAGCACAATTGTATGAAACATCAATTTTTGTATTAACCATCTAGTCAACATTTATGTAACATGATCAAATAAATTATTCTCACAGTAGCATCAGTTCTAAAATATACCTATTTAATACAAACTTCTTAATTTAATCAAGAGTACCCAAATGCTTTAAAGTTTCAATGGTGCCCGGAACCTCATAGTTAAATTCTACTGCAGTAAATAAAAGTTTATGCAGAATGGCCCTTATATGCTTAAATAGGATTATACACGTATAAAGGGAAGAGTTTACATGTGAACTTTCACCGTAAATATTTTTTCATCAGCGTTTGGAAAAAATACACACATTCGATGAAATTCGTTAAAAGTGGGTCATAGTAAATATCCACATTGATATTTTAATGTACGGTCATACAATAGGGTGCTAAAGTGAGATCGGTGGACGCGTTTTCATCGCGTGAAAAGCGATTGTTTTTATCAATTTGAGCCGCCCTGTACCTGCGCTATGTACGATTGGCATCCAGGGGGGTGAAAATGACATCTCGCAACTATTGACCTGCTCTTCTGTTCGGGTGAGGTTTTAGACCGTGGATGATAAATGATGGATGTGTCAGGTAAACAAGCAGATTTGATAACGAACATTCCTTTGATTTATTAGACACGATTCATTACGCCATTATTTATCGCCTTCCGCTCAAGTTTCCCAACACACCCATCTTGTTGCGATCATCTCGCCAAGATATTCCAGCCTCATTTCACCCATTTTCTATACCTATATATTTGGTGCATGCTATGAGATACGTCGGCGAAATCTTTAAAAGCTAAGCGATTTTTTCGGGTGTCGACGTACCTTATTTATTTTTTTGGTGGAAAAATATATTTTTTCTATAAATGCGTTCAATTAATCCAATAAAATTGAAAATACAAATACTTATCGTAATAATTTTAGCAATCATATTCAGAAAGTGGAAAATTCACTTCGGATGAATGATGAATATAAATCGAAATAAATATTAGGTAAAGCGGAAAGAAATGTCATTTTTTTTGTTATTTGGAGAAAAAAAATATTTTAATAAAAGCTATACAATATTACTCAATTAAATAATTTCCATTGTTATTTATAATCGCCCTCCACACATTAGGTGGCTTTTTAATGCCTCTTTCGTAAAATTCAGCCGGTTTTCCACTAAAGTAAAAATCCAAATGATTTTTCACTTATTCCACAGAAGATTTTTTATCGCGAAGCTAATGTTTTAATGACTCGAAAAGAAATCTCTGTCACCAGTTTTGAATTATTTGAACCATCTATGAATCTATGACATTTTCAAATATTCAATATGTTGCCATATGTATCACAGATGCTCTGGGTAGCTTCTTTTGCTTTTAATTCTTTATCGAATAAAAACAGTAAACAAGATCGCAAATGAGTCTCACCAATTTCTGGCATGGACATTTTCACTATGGCTAGAAATATATAAAAGTATTTGAAAAAATAAGACAAACAACAGAGCTTCAAAATGACACCAACCTTGATGTATTCACTCGACAGCAACCTGAGGCAAACTGACGGCAAAGACGCAACCAAAAAAATGACATTTCTTTCCGCTTTATCAAACACATTTTTTATTTATAAAAGCTCATTACATTAATACAAAAAGAATGTTGCCAAATGGTAACAAAAAACCTCATAATAAAAAAAATCGATATCTACAGTGATAAATAAGCTAAAACCAAAATGCATAAAGAAACAATCAATACATATAAAATAGTAATCACTCAGTTGATTAATAAAATAAATAATTTCCATGAGATCGATTCCATGACTAGACATAAAAAAGCATGAGCGTTTTGTCTCGTCGTTTTTCGATCAAAGATTCACACCCTCGACGTGGTCACCATCTATTCGAGCCATTTCAACCCTTCGCTTTTTTTATTTTTCACTATCGAATAATAAATAAGTCTGTTGTTTTTGTACGCGTTATTTTTCGTGGTTCCAATTGTGGGATGTTTATGTTAATAAAAAGGCTTGACGGAGTGGAGCGCGGCAGCTGAAGAGTGTCTTCTTTCATTGCCAAAAGAACGCGCCCAATATAAACGTCCTGCACAAGTCAAGAGATCGGGAAATAAAAATAGAGAATGGCTTTTCTGGCGATGACAGTGCGAACAAATATCCGAGAGGCTCTACACCCGGAATATTGCCCTTAGGTAAGAGAGATGTTTCCCTAAGAGTTGAGGCTTTATTGCCCTGGATTTATTTTGTTTTATTGTAAAGGGACTTCAGAACTGCCTCTCAAGCTCGTAATGGTCATACACTAAATAAACCAGGAAAAACACTTCACAGTTCACTTTTAGTTTTTACCTTTTTTCCTACTCTTCCTCACACGATTCACGGAGGCTGTAAAACAGAATACATTTCCCACGCCATCATTTTGGTTTAAGTAAGCCGGAAGGTTGTGCACATTTTAGACTTAACATCAGGATGTCGCAACACTTTACTGAACTGCAAGACACCAAACTATTCTTAGTCTTTGGAATTAAAAGTACCATATAATTGTTCATAGTTGTTAAACAGTTCATATTTGCACGCATGTCTTTAATGGTATAATAGATTTCAGATCGATAAAAATATATAAGTATTGTTTAAAAAAAGTCACTTTTATATAGATTTTTACATCTAATCTAATAAATAAAAAATAATATTTGTTTGTTCGTATTTAATGCGCCGCTATCCGATTGCAATTATAGCGTGGGCGATTTACTATCCTCGCGTATAGCGCTAATAACAGCGACATCTTCCATCTCTCTTTAGGTGCAATGTGTTATTTTAACAGCGCCATCTCTTGTGGCCCTGCGGAGACATTGCACCTGCATACCGACCGATCGCTTCTTGCGCGTGCACCGTTGCCGGTTGGGTAGTGACGCGCAGGAGGCGGGAGTCGGGAAAAATGTTGTCCCTTCTGCAGCCAAATCTCTTTTACACATGCCAAAATAACATAAACATAGTAAAAATATTGTGTGTATACAAATTGTTATGTGAGACGTTTAGTGTATGCACTATGTTGGCGCATATTGGTCTGGTAGTTTATTTATGGAAACCTTACATATATTAATTAGCCATGGATTAGAAATATTACAAAGCCAATTATAGGATTTCACATTTAGTTTCTAAAGTAAGTTACAGTGTTTGGTCTTCGGTGGACTATACCATGAAGCGGTAACACACAAACGTCATCATTTTAATTCCCATCTGGATCAATTAGTTTGGTGATAACAGCGACACATTGAAAACGTTTTAAAGTCACATTTAAATTCTCTAAAAATGTTTGGTCTCCATCACATCGTTTATAATTGTGTGTTTATTTTATCATGCTTTTAGTGAAAAAAATGATGAATAATATCAACGAAGCTACAGTTTGAAATGAAAATTTTCAAGAAAAAAATGTTGTGTCCCGAAGATTTTAACTGATATGCTATTTGAATTGAAATGTGTGCAATGTGTTTCCGGTGCGAGCATCAACAAAGCACAGGAACACACAGGGTATGCGTGCATGCTTCTCACATGGATAGCTTTATAAGTACGGTACGCACCACGCGAAAAATATGGCTGGTAATATTCAGAACGTGTTTTGGCACCTGTTTCACAGATAACTTTACAGCGGGAAAATATATTTCTACTCTGATTTTTGTACTGAAGAACTAAGTCACTGTAGCTCTAATCACGACCTTAACGAATTCCTATATTCTCACTATCAGTCCAATGATCCAAATTATTAAAAAACACTTTCAACCAAATACGGTCAATATAGGATTTGCTTTTGCCATATATATTATAATATGAGTTCAATTTTAGATTAATCTGTCTGAAATAATAAAAATAAATTATATAGGCTTAAGTCGCAATCCCGGCGACCGACTTCCTGATGAAGTTCGCCAAGTACAACCTCGACTCTCAATATTCCAACAAAACTGGATGTATATTGCAGTGTGAAACGATTTTGAACCACCCAATGTAATTCAATTGGTTTAAAACTCCTCGAGAGTCGACGATACGTGAAATGGCATATAAGAATGTTCGCATGCATATGAAAACGAACGTAGCGCATTAAAGTAAATTTATGGAGCGCCAACTCCCGCAAGTGATCAGAATTTCCCAAAATCAGTAGAGTGTTAATACCCACCCTAATCCTCTACTTAAATAGTAGTATGTAATATATAGCTAAACAATTAGGACATCATTATCAATTACCTCGAGAGCGACATTTTATTTTTGAAATCAATCACACAGAATGAACTTAATAATATGAATAAGAACTATGATAACAGTAACGAAACATGGAATTTTCTATCAATAAGTATACTGATCTAGAAACGCTTTATTAAAATTCATCCAAAATATTTGCTCAACATCCAATGAATAAAATCTTATGAATACATCAATGCACATATATAATTTATTTTATTTTTTAATTTTTTATTCGTGTTATTCACAAAATAAATTGATAGCTAAAAGATCTGTGTTTGTGTAATATATAAAAAGTGTGGGTTGCGTATACACAGTAAACATAACGCTGAAGATAAAGGCAGGTTTAACAAATTATATGCGTTGACACTCATCAGAAAGTATATTTAAGGTTTGAATGGAGCTAATTGAATTAAGCACACGACGTGACGAGTTGTTTCCAAAATATAATAAATAACAACGGTTTTACATGAATGATATTTTAATAATATATGAATACACTCAAACCTCTTTTTGTGCGATTTCGAAGTTATACGGTTTTTGACATTTGAAATGCCAGATGTTAGACATCTTTAAAATTTTACCAATGAAGCGAGACACCCTTTAAATGTTACCAAAAATGTTATTTTTAATTACCTTGCTTTCTTGTTTTTTATTAACTTTTTTATGCGATTTTGGATATATTTTAAATAACTGTTTCAAAATTACGTGGTTTTAAAATCCATGGAACGCATCTTCATTTTTTTATGAATGTCATAGATTTTTGTGCGATTTTCCGCGGTTTAAGCGTATATGGGATAGAGGCGATCTCCATGAAACTTTTATAAGAAAAGGGTCTCTCTAGGATCTAAATTAATTGCTTAAAAATTTACGTTAGAGTGAATCGAAACGATCAATTACAAATATTAATATTTCCAATCTTCAAAATTAGTTAGAACGGTAATTTTTTTTCCACAATCTAAATTTGAATCCGACCCTTTATAATAAGAGTCCAAGATCTACACCAATATACCAACACTCGGCCCTACATCGTATACGTTTTGTTTAATCAAAACTACTACTATAAATTAAATTCAAACTTTAATGCTGCAAAATTACAAGTACAATTGAACATCCAACTTCTGCCATCATTTGAAATTTATATCTTGTAAATACATTATCAAGGAGTGAAATCAACATCTTTATCTTTAAATTGACGCAAGATAAACTTAAAAATATTCTCTATTGTACATTTCATATTTGGATTGAGCTATTTTAAAATAAGATATAGTCGCTTTCTTTGCATTTAAAATAAAAATTGCTAAAACTACTTCTGAATACCTTTTCAACAAGATCATTTGATCTAATATGTTTAATTATTGACTATATTTAAACCTTTTTTGTGCGGTAGATGCATTCCGTGGAAAATCGCACAAAAAAAGCAATGACTTAAATAGAAAAGGTAAAGATGCATTCCATGAATTTTAAAAACCGCATAACTTTGAAACACCTATATAAAGCATATCCAAAATCGCATAAAAAAAAGTTAATAAAAAAAACAGGGAAACATTAAGTAATTTCTAAAATATCTCAATAAGTACTCTCTATGAAATTTTAAAAAAAAACCGCATAACTTCGAAATCGCACAAAAAGAGGTTCGAGTGTATATCAGTGATGGTATGCATGAGGAGTATCATAGCTCAAACATTATTAGAATATTATTAATACTTTTACTATAAAAGTTATAGCGATTTATATATTCGTTTTGTTTCAATCTTCTATATTTGTTCACCGAAGAATAAAAATGACGCACGGTAGTCTCCCGATAAAAATGTGTTAAGTTATCAAAAACTAATCTCATATTAATTTTCTTGGTCACTTCTCTTAAAATTTATATTTTGAACTGCAAAGAAACTCAGGTTTACTGTGTTTTCATTTGAAGCCCGACATTTTAAAATGTAGTTTCCATCCATTGTGGCCGTTTTGTCTGCAACGAACACAACCTCTTCATCACTTGGAATTTGGTGTATGGATGGGCGCAGTCCGCCCCGCGAGAACTTCGGAAGACCGAAAAAAGAGGTTATTTAAAATTTTTATGTTTACATCCATTAAAGTGTCCAATTGAACGTAAATATTTGCAACGTGACCACAACACCGAATTTATGCCAACCTTATTCGGATCATTAAAAGGGTCATAATCATAAATCAGCTTTATGCGGCATACGTTACGTGCTCCACCGGTTGCCCAACAAATATTTGGTTTTTTTCATAGTTAATATTATTATTATCCCCTGAATGCGATATATCTTTATTTCCACTTCCGTAATTAGGTTTATCATTATACGCAAAATGTATCGAGTAATGGAATCGTCCAAGTTTTTCGACGATTTATTATAAGAGTTTTCACTTACAATACACAACCGATGAATTACGACCTGCGCTTTCAGTATAATTCCTTATTTATAGCAGGAACTATTTTTCGCAGAGACTTCATCTTCGTAAAAATAAATTCATATATTACCATGAACTCGAGTTTTAATGGAACAATAAATATATGATTAATCGAGAGATATTCTACGTCCATCTGCATTGGATTAAAGATACTAAAACATCTAATGACTTTAATTTAACTTTTATGTTTTAAATGGAGAACTTAGTTTAGTTCAAAAAAAGTTTTCTATATTAAACCTTTTTCAAAGATACGCCACATGTCATACAAAACATTCAATAAGTCGTTTATTCTTTCAATGGGGATTTTAATTGTGGACACTTGTCATGTAAAGTAATTATTTTGGCAGCTCTATATCGTGACTCGCACGATCTCCAGACCTGACACCAGTGGATTTCTTCGCCTGGGGGCGTGCCTTTTCCGTAGCTCGCACGGTCTCCAGATCTGACACCACTGGATTTCCTTGTCTGGGTTCTTTGACAACCCTGATACTTAGGACATAAGGCTTATGTGTGAAACATAGCAAATAAATCCCTTAATTACAAAAAAAATTGTCGGTACATGTATAAAACCAACTTGTTTATGTTTTTAAAATTTTGGTCACCGGTTAAATTTTTTGTAGATTTAAACCCAAGACAATTAAGTTACTGATTTAAAAAAATCCAAAACAAACAAATTACAAAAATTGTTCAAATTGGCCACCTCTGCTTTATATACACGCACAAAACTCTCTCAAAAAAATCTTTAAATTAGGATTACTTTTGTGGGCACCTCTGTCCCTAGACAAAGAAATCCAGTGGTGTCAGATCTAAAGATTAAAAATACATTACAAAATACAAAAACAGTTCGTGCTATTACGACTACATATTAAAAAATATGACGATTTAAAGATGATATAGTACGTAGAAAAATGCTTCTCTAATCCCCAAAAAAAAAAATTGTCGGTCCTTGTGCAAAACACCCTGTATTTAAAAAGTTTCGTTTCCTTAAAAGATAATATTATTATAAGAATTAGCTTGTTTATATAATCTGAATATATTTAGAAGAATTCATATGATCAACATGATATAAATGATTAAAGATTCCTTGTTAACCCTGTTAAGTCTTTGTTGAAATACGGCTTCGAAATAGATATCGAAAAGCGTGTGGGAGAGCACAAATTCCCGATTGACTTCCATCCCTATTGGGATAATTATAGTTTTGTTATATTTAATTCCGTTATATTTCATTTTTCGAAATTATACGGAGCATATTTAGACTAACTCATTAGCATAGCAACCAAATTGCTTCTCTTTTAGCGCGTTAATCTCTATATATATTTCGTTGTATGCGACTAAACAATTTTTCATCGATACAATCAATACTTTTTGGACGTTCATACATTTTTGGTCGATAATATTTTCAGCAGTCTTCCCGTTCCTGTTCATGAGCGCATTTTCCTTCTTGTATATTATTGCTGTGTGTGTACAAGCAAAGTATTTTGCACAGGTTGCCTGCCAAAATTGTGAATTTTATTATGGTTTCTTTTTTGGGATCATTACTTCGTTAAAATTGAAAATTAAAGCAATGTTTGAATCTCGACATTTTTCTTGTGTTTTATGAGAGCTGATTGTATTTTGATATACATTCGCATAAATAATTAGATAAACATGATTCTCTATTTTCAAACAATCCTCGCTCGTATCCTATTTGTATTGAGCGAAATAATCTTTTTTTTTTCCAAGTATCCTATTTGTAGAATTCCAATATTTTTTCATTAAAGCAAGTATTGTTTATATTTGAGGCATACTTTCCGGGTAAATCTTTTCCATTAATAGTAATATTGATCACGTTTTAATACACACGTGAAGAAGAGGACCGATCCCCGAGCTCCATAGGAAAGCAAATCCCAGGTGGCTGGAAGTAATCAAGATAGACAAAGTGCTGAGAATGAGACTCTGTCGACACATCAGACTTACCCTAGAGATGACAAAGTAAATCGAAGAGCTAAGGAAGCAAGTAGGCCCGACAAAGGACGTCGTTAGTCTTGGAGGAAGCGTAAAAGGATTTATGAACGACTCAAGTGGGTGTCGTGTAGATAAATTATATTTTCAGCATATATTTTCATATATATCTCCTTAGCTCCTAATTGCCTACATGCTGAATGGAAGAGTGCGTGATCGCTATCAATATACTATGCCATCAAATCCGATGCACTAAATTAATACATTTTGATCAAAAAATTACGATCTCACATAAAGAATCCCTTGATAAGTCCATTTTGAATTAAATTCATATATTTTATGGTCGATCGTAAAATAAAATACAATAACATTTAATATTGGGATGGGTATCACGCGATCAACGTTTCATACGATGCTACAAGTTAATCGACTTTATATACGATGTTTGTTCAATAAATTTCGGGACTTGATAGCATATATTTTATCACAATATGTATTAAAAAAACTTTTTAATTTTGCGTCTGATTTTTTATTTAAACTCGCATTTATTACCAACTCGGTGAGTGATGAGAATGTTATAGTATGATCTTGTTTGATTTTGTTTTCTTTTGGTTTGGTATATAAATATTATATAACAAATAGTAATAAATTAAATATAAGATGTCATGCAATTGCTTGAAGGTGCCGATGTAGATGATACTCAAACTTTGCATAAATCACACAGCGAACCCTTAACCAATAAAGGGCTGCAGGAATTGGAATGCCAAACCACACTTCAAGAAAATGACGCCTTGGAATCTATTCTCGTATGAAATTCAACTGTCAAATTCATTTAAGTTCTCAGAAAAAATACGGAAATAACGAGCGAATAAGTGCAGTAAAGCGTGCTTATAACAAATATTATAGCGATATCTTCCGTCTCTCTTTACGTGCAATGTGCTATTTTAACAGTCTCATCTTCAGTGGCGCTGCGGGAACATTACACCTGCAATTACCAACCGATCACTTCTTGCGCTTGTATCGTTACCGGTTGGGTGGTGACGCGCAGGAGGCAAGAGTCGGGAAGAGTCGTCGATTAGCCTTGGTTGCGGGAGGACGTCCTTCTCGCAACCAGATCTCTCTCTCTTTCTCTCGTGCTGAATAAAAAGTTACCAAGAGAAGAGAGACTTTTTGTCCGACGCCCGTCCACCCTCATCCATCCTTCATGATCCGTAAGAAGAACGGACCATCTGTTCACAGCATCTTCCAAAGTGAGAAAGTTTTTTAATATCATTATTATAGTGAGAACATAAAAAATAAAGTGCAGCAAATTGTTTGATATTGCCGATCAACTCAAACGGTATCGGGACTGCAGTGCAACGCTGTGCAAGCCTAATTGAGCAATATTAAGGCAGAGGTACCAATAACTACCTATTTTTTGTTTTCTCTATAGCAAGAAAGAAAAGGGATAATAACATAACCTATAATAACTAAAAACCTACATGATATTCACTTAAAATCGACCTTAAATTGAGAGAAAACATAAAAAAGAAGAAGAAGAAAGAGAAGAGAAGCATCCAAAAAAATTTAAAAAAGAATTACAGAAAAAATAAATTAAACGATAGAGCAGAAATTTAAGATAATGATAGTAGAAATAGAAAAAATAAGGAAACCATTTCAAAACAAGAAAAAAGAATATCTGGTATAGAAAAACATGTTCGAAAAAGAAATATTATATTCTTTGAAGAAAAATAAGAATAAAGAGGCTATTATGAGAGGCAATTTTACATGTAATAAAAAAATAGCTAAATGTTAATTGTGCTAAGATAGAAATGGTTAGAAGAATGGGCCAAAAGGACGAAAATAAGGTAAGACCTATTGTTGTAACGCTAACTACCTATGGTAGAAAATAGATCTCTTAACGAAAATAAAATATATAAGACTTCCCATCTCAAATTTTGAACTAAAAGGAAAAAAAACAGGAAAACCAGTTAAGAGAAATTAACAGTCCAAGAAACATCTAGAAAGAAGAACACCGAAACAAAACGAAGGAAAAGGGGCAAAACACCTCCTAACCAAAAAGAAAATTTAGATCAAGCAACAACAACAAGCACTAAAGAAAAACAAGACTCAAACACATAAAACAAGGAAAAATCAGCAAGTTATATAGACAAATTCATCAAAAGTTTTTTATTAACTTTTTTTATACGATTTTGGATATGTTTTATATAGCTGTTTCAAAGTTGTGCGGTTTTTAAAACACATGGAACGCATCTTCACGTTTTTTCAGTCATAACTTTTTTTGTGCGATTTCTTTTTGTGCAATTTTCCGCGGAACGCATCTACCGCACAAAAAAAGGTTTAAGTGTATGACACACATGCAAAAACAACAAAAAAAAACAAAAACTTTTATTATTTTGAATGGTATTCAGACAGATCAGGGTTGCAAAAAACTATTGAAATTTTAGTTTTGGATATCTTTTAACGCGAAGCATAAAATTATCGTGTAAATATACACGTTGATTAATAATCGGATGTACCTGAAGAATTAAAGAGCGTTTAGTATTTTGAGAGCTTCATTCTTGATTGGGAACGTAAACAGGATCACTTCATAGCTTTCAATTAAAACAATTATCGTCGACTTAATATTATATTCAAACGATCATTGAATCCAACAATGTCATCAAAGGGGATATTTTTGGTTCATTCAAACTCTTGAATATTATCTATAATTTCATTTAAAATTAAAAATTTGTAGTTCAAGATTAAATTTATTGTTAAATATACGAACGATTTAAGAAAATCATTAAAGACACATATTGGGCAGAAAAAATGGAAAAAAGATTTTGCAGAACGAATTGAAATATTATATTAAGTTTTATAAAAATTCTTTTACAATTATCTATGAATTATTTGATTGGTGAAAATATAAATGCATTCAACTCCTCAGGAAGCCCAAAGCTAAGGATCAAAATAATTTAATACCAAGATATTATAAAGAATCATAATTGTTTCGGACCTGTCAGAGAGTACTCGTGCCTCCGGTCATATAAGATCCCAGTGCTTCTCAAACGTATATATAATTGAATTAATCAGTTGAATTAATCCGTAGTATCTTTATCTATATATCAATGTTTACGTGTGCGAAGTGCAATACTGAAAGTTCAAACGGTGCCTTGTGCAGCATCTGCAAGTTGAAATTCGACTTTCCCTGCGCAGGCATAACCGAACGGGGATTCAAGAATCTTGGTGACAGAAAGCTTCATTGGAAGTGTGCTTCCTGTAAGTCAGCCATTACTTCGTCTCCCTCTGGAGGTGATCTACTGCCTGGCTCCACCTCATCACCATCCATGGACCAACTACTCGCGGAACTAAGGAGCATAAGAATGGACTTGGCTCCAATTAAGCCAATGTCGGAGGACATTAAATTGTTAAAAGTTGAAATTAGTTCATTAAAAAGCTCCGTGGAGATGGCTCACTCGCTCATCAACGATTTTACTATGAAGGTCAAGAAACTTGATACCAGAATAAATGCCCTCGAAAAATCACACCTTGACACTACGGCACTTCTAAACAAGTTGGACCTCCTTGAAATTAAATTAAATGAGAAGGAGCAATGGTCAAGAAGAAACAACATAGAAATTAAAGGAGTCCCACCTTCAAAAACGGAAAACGTGATGGATACTGTTATCAAGTTAGGCGTCATAA
This sequence comes from Stenopsyche tienmushanensis, assembly GCA_008973525.1. NCBI lineage: Eukaryota > Metazoa > Arthropoda > Insecta > Trichoptera > Stenopsychidae > Stenopsyche > Stenopsyche tienmushanensis. Next base: position 270,591 of record WACJ01000358.1, read on the forward strand.
TTAAATGCCCTATTTCGTCTAGTTCAATAAACTTTGTTGCAAGGGTTCCCTCTCGAGCCAATAACGACTCTAAGGCTATTGTTGCTTCCTTCGCGAATTACCATCTCAAGGAAGAATTCTTAACAGCAGCACGGCGTATGAAATCGCTGTCATCCAGTGACCTTGGATTTTCAGATGTCAGACGAGTTTTTGTCAACGATCATCTGACTATTACTAACAAAATGCTACTCACGAAGGCGAAAACCACGGCCAAAGATCGAGGTTTTTTGTATGTGTGGGTGAAAAACTCGAAAATTTTAGTGAGGAAAAACGATACCTCGCCAATTTTGGCAATTCACACAGAACGGGATTTAAAGAAAATCCATTAAATTACCCATTACTTATTTTTTCCTACATTTCATTTATTATAAATTGTCAATATCAATGTCAAGATTGTTTCTGTCTACCTTCAAATCAACTTATTTTAATTTACATATGTTTAAATGCCGCATACATCTCTTCATGCTATTGTATTATTGTTGCCACTATGACAAATATGATGATGTTTAAGTTTGGACAACGGGAGCAGGTAACGGGATCTGGCCTCATTATTATTCATTTTATTTCGACGGCTAGGATATATTTTCTATTATCACTATACTTTAATATAATTTCAATACCTACTTATTTTTACAATATCGCATTGACTTCAAACATTTACATGCATGTACTCCCATTACCAATATTTTTATTACACTATTTCAAATGCAAATGTCCATATTTCTTAACAAATAATATAACTCCATTTTTCAATTTATTATATCATGTGCGTATGTTTACCTCGTTCGACTATTTTGATATTAACTATATTATTTCCATATTTCTATTAAACAATTTATAACTTCTTTTAAGGTATATTATCAGAATGTACGAGGCTTTCGCACCAAAACTAATGAATTTCGTAAAAACATGCTCTCACAATCCTATGATGTTTTTTGCTGTTTTCTGCTGTTTATTAGTGTTTTTTTAAATTCCTTATTTGTGTTTTTTCCCTTTTTTCGGTATATCAATTTATATGTATCAAATTCTTTTTTTTCTTTTTTAAATTAATTTTATTTCTTGTTAGCTGAAGAAACTTATAAATGGCTTCTGTTTAACTACTTAATTATTTTATTTCTGTAATAGCTGTAAGTTTCTCTTGAAAATATATAAATAAATAAATAAATATTTTTTGTCTAACGAGCACTTCTGCTCCTATCTAAAGGATGTTCTTCATCATAAACAATGTTTGGCTTGAAGAAAGAGGTAGAACAGCTGAATCAACAGTTGGAGTATATCGATCTGGAAAATGTGCACATCAGGTACTTTCATTATCAAATATATAATTTATTCAAAATTCCGACTTAATGTTAAATTTAAATTATGATGCGTTATTTCGAATTTTCTTTGATAAAAGATTGTACACAATTGATATGTTATTTTCAGGATTAAATTCCAATCTTATTTACTTTTTTTTAATAATCATTTCAATCCAATTATAGTACTTATAAACACATAAAAATTCGCTACATAATGCGAATTCCTTTTGTCAAATCGCCAACATCCTTAGTTGAAAATATTTCTTTGAGAAGAAATTTAAGGATATGTTTTTATTTTTTCAAGTTCCAAAAGAAAACATAAATTCAATTCATCATTAACCGAAAATAAGTACGCTCGCAAGGATAACTGATAACCGGACACTTCATATGAAAATATATCAAATGAATATTATGACATACAAAAATTACGCAGCTGGATTTGTAAAATATATGATATAATTGGTTTAATCCTAGATGAATTCAAAGTTTAGCCGCCACACTATGCACAAATTTTTACCACTTTGAATTAGCACTCCACAACATTTAACTAGCTTAGTTCTAGTTGGAGTTGAACAAAGGGAGGGCAATTATTCCTATTCTGCACGTTTTCTATTATGAGCACGATTGTCCAAAAAAAAATTGTGTAAGGGCTATTAAAAGCACTTTTGTTTGAGCGCGTAGACTTTTGTTGTACAGTGCAGATCTTTTACCCTTTTCACAGCGAAGGAAGCAAATACTACGTGCTCCAATTAACAATGTAAATTTCTACACTCGCTATGCGAATATCCTCATTCCAGCAGCCACTATTGTAAGCACATTTCTTTGAAACCGCACAGTTTACTTTCAAAGAACCTTCACGCGTTGCCTTTTATTAACATGTACTTCAAGTCGTAGATAAATTTGCATAACTTTCGCCCGACTGATTGAGATATCCATTTGATCTTCGGGTGTTTCGTTTGGGAGCTTGGATGACACAATAATGATAAGTTTGCGGTTTGCTTAGATGAGTAGGAAAAAAACAATATTTTATGCATTAAAACAAAGGCGAAAATACGTCCATACAGGTCGGGCACCCGACAGCAACCGAGATACATTGGTGATGTGTAAGGAATCTAATCCCAGAATTCCAAAATTCTGGACAGTTTTAGATGTTCAAGAATCCCGAGACTAGTAAACGTAATCACAAAAAAATTGGGATTGAAATTTGTATCTATTCTATTATGGCAAGCTTAAGTGACGCCTAGGGGCAGGTAACTGTCTAATCCATGTATACATATATACAGTACATTTATGTTTTTCAAATTGTCATATTAACCTTACCCTACCGGTGGTGTATTTACTACACCTCGACTCTAATAATGTGAATATCAATATGAAATATAATGGATACGAGGTTCAGATTTTTTTTATTCCTTCGTAATATAATTACAAATCACATCAAAGTATTATAGTATATAAGTATTCATCTGCTGCGACGGAAATAAATAATTTGTCGAGAAATCGGGAATTTTGCAAGTTTAAGTTCGCGTCTCAGCAAAAAGGAATTTTATCAGGCACATTGTCACACAGTGTTATACGAAAATGGAGGCTTATGTGGTCATCACCTCGAACTAACATTTAAATATCTGATGACAATACCTCCAATGAGGGTGGAGGCTGAGCGTGAATTTTTTAGTGTTTTATTAAGCTATTTTTGAATTGTAATTTTATCTTTTCTTAAATAACTACAATTGTGTCGTCTTCAAATTATTTTTTATATAAAACAAATGGACTTATCAGTAATTTTTGATCAAATTATTAATATAATTTCTTAATATTTTTATTTATTTGATTTATTTAAACTTAAAATAAGTTGCAAAATATAAAATAAAAATTCGCGCTATTACGAGTACAAATTAAAAAGTTTTGATGATTTAAAGATGATAATTTAGGTATTGTTTGAAAAAAAAATCTATTTTGACAATCTTGACACTTAGGACATAGGGTGTATGTATGAAAACATAGCAAAAGATCTCCTTAACTCCCAAAAAAATTGTCAGTCCATGTGCAAAACACCTGTATATATTATTAATTAGTTATGGACGGGTATTTATTTACTTTAAATAGTAAAAATGAATAGTTTTTTAGCCGATTGACTGTCCTAAAAATTCACATTGCGTGCCCTTAATATTCCCGCGTCAATGGTCGATTCAAACTAGCCCCGCATAACAAGTGTTAACTCTTAGAGGCTTGACATAATTTAAAATGACTCCAAAGAGCCCGGAACGCGCTTCTCGAGTGCAGCGTGTTAATTTCATCATGCGAAACACACTTGAAGGACTGCCGTCGAGGTTTCGGCTCCCAATGCTTTTTAAAAGCTCTGAAATGAAGTCCTTTCACGATTTTATTTGTATATACACATGTATAATACATAAAGCTGAGAGCTCCACTCCATAATAAAATTTATAGCCGAGAATATTTCTTGGAAACATATAAATCGTTTAATCTCCTTAATTGAAATTTTCTTTTAGAGGTCCTAAAACGAGTATTGTCTTGATATTGGTTGACGACTTCGTCGACGTATCTATGCATCTTTTCAGCGGCTTGAGCCATTTCAGCGAGCGTAATCCAGTTAAAGCAAAGTTTGTTATACGGTAGTATACCGAGTCGAAGCTCCGTTTGTTTTTCTCTTATCCCAGCTTCGCATAGAAACACACACATGCAATCCTGGGGGCAAAGCCTTAAGGTGGCTTTTTCATGTACACTTCCACGACCTTATTCTATTGTCTCCGCCGGCGAATTTGAATAAACTAATTCTCAGTGAAGCAATATGTACACACGACGTTACATTCCCCCATATTGTTTTTATTACGGGAACCCCGGCATAAAAAGCCTCCGCATTGTGTATGGAGCTCAAACAACTCGTTTGCGTGAGCTTATTCCTTTTAGTCGAATAAAAAATGACAGAACATTGTAATATCAAACGTTATTAGCCGTGCGGTGATTAAAGAAAACGCTAATGTTGTATTAGCTACGCAAAAACAAAGGGCCGCTCTATCAAAAAGCACCACATAGTAATTTCATAACTGGTGTGGAATTTCCATGGAATTAATGAGAACAATATGGTCACAGTTAATTCACAGCCATTATGTGTAATTCAAATATAAAAACTATACAATTTGTCATTAATGCGAACAACTCTGTAAAATTTCGGTATTGTCGACCACTTTCTGGACCTTTATTGCAAAGGTTAAGGTTCGCATCGTGGGTGTTAAAATATTCACAGTGCCAACATATTTGTAAGATTGGAAGTGCTTTATTATTTTGAAAATTAAATAAAAGCAGACTAAATCGTCTATGTTCATCAATGTTTTAATATATGACCCTTTGACATTTTCAAGCGCATTCGAATAGTCTCAATGAAAAAGGTTCAAACTTTCTTCTTTTTAAGCTACCTTATCTGTTATCAGATGTAGACTATATACATAAGAGATCATCAAAACTCAGAAAATACGCTTAACTTGGATTGAGATGATCAATATAAAATATGAACGCTTTTGATCTTTAGGCTACTAATTCTAGGTTTATTTTCCAATCCCATATGATTTTGTTTGATCTTTCAAAATTCATCAAAAAGCATTTTTCTCGTAGTCTTCGAACATCCATTGATTCACTTGATATAATTTTACCCAATTTAAGACTCCATTTCTCGGCCAAGAGATAAAACAGCATCTCTTACCAATTTATGAACATTTGTCCAGGGATGAATTACTTCAAAGATGCTTAGGTGGCCATACCCAAAATGCTAATGAATGTTTTAACTCGACGGTTTGGCGACTGGCTCCAAAGTACCCGCATTCTGGTGTAAAAATCATTGAAATATTAACATACATTGCTGATGGGATATTCAATAACGACTACAGTTTCATTTTAAAGATAATGAATACATTCAATATAATTATTGACACCTACTGTAAAGTCTTTGCTGAAAATACCGATGAAGATACGATTATTGTATCACCATTAAAAACGACTAATTTTCGAGCGTCTAAATGTATTGCCCCCCTTAAACATAAATAACGTCCAATAACAAAAACAGTTGCATTCTTTACATAAAACGAAACAAAAAACAGTGAAAATATACGACTGTTGCTAAAATACAGTAGTGAAAATTAAGGGTTAAAAATGTATGCAGCGTCCTAATATGATTACATATTCCGCTCATAAATCTTATCCATGCTAAAAACTCATCTATCTATTTATCCTGGTTGTATACCATATAAAAACAAGCAATTTTTCCTTTGATTAATTTGACAACAAATTCGGGATATTAATGTCTAATAAGTTTGTAATGGGTTTTAATAGTTTTATATCTGGCTTCAAAATATTAAGATAGTGATAATAGGTCAAGAATTATCGTTTTAATTAATGGTAATATCCATTAGACTGATGCAAGGATACTACTTGAAAATGTTAGTTACTGTATATTGTTTCACTTATCGCCGGGATCAAATTATCTCTTTTGTCCTGTTTAGCATCCAGCATTAAATATTCCAAAGCCTGGAATTATGTATAGCAAATTGAATATGTCAGTGTATCGAGAACAACACGGTTATTAAAGCACAACAATTTGAGATACATGAGTGGATTTGCTATATTTAAATTTGATAGAGTAAATTTTATCCAAAACATTGATACTGATATATGTTTTGTCGATTTCGAGAGTTTGATTTAAGATATTAGATAGTCGATGTAAATAGTTTAAATCCAGTTTTAAGCCTTCAACGTCTTTACTATCGGATGGAAACAAGCTATGGTTATTTTCAGAAATAGACTAATGTTCGTATGCTTCAGCAATTTGTTTCTTGTATTATATTTACTCACAAAAGAATATCATCGACCTTCTCTGCTATCTAATTTGCTTCTTTCCTTCTCCTTTTTATTTTGTTCCTGGATGAGCATGTTTCCTTAATTTCATTTTATTATCGAAGCTATAGTTAAATCCCATACTAAATTTTCATCGATTTTATAATATTTTTGTAGGCTTGAAGCACTGTATGAATAGCTTATGGATTTCTTTTTAATATTTGAGCATCGTCGCTATTTGATTTCTGATGATTAATGATGTTTGGTTTTATCGTTTCCTATTTTGTAAACTTGATTAAATATCAAAAGAACTTGAGACTCATGTGCTTACCCAAATGACAAGAAATAATATATTTGTAGCTTAACCCTTAAAAACGATTAATATACACAATACCATCAGCTATTCGAATTGTAAATTTGAATTAATATATCCTATCTATTGTATATATATAAAAATTAATGTCTGTCGGATTTCTGTCCGATTTCTGTCTGTTCGATCTGGTTGCTAAGGTAAACAAAGCCTTTTGTTAACTATGCCGAGAGGCGATAATGGCATGCCCGGTTTGGTAAGGTGTGAGGCGCGGCCGCAAGTCGGTGATGGGAGGAAGATAGTCGCTTTTCGAGGTTAGGGAGAGCGCACGCATGCGCATGAATCCTAACCTCTTAGACCCACAGCAATACATCGCCTAGCTCTACTACTGCCTTTTATTTCTAAGCGGGTGTGGCTAAGTAACCACATCCAACATATGCGTCTCCAAATCAATAAATAAACAAATCAATCATTCATATTTTCTAAAAGCGAGAACCCGCCAAGCAAACCAATACCTTGGAGCTAATTTTACACGTAACAAATCAATCAAAAGCGAAATAAACTCCAGGATTCAACACGATATGAGGTGCTATCATTGCCTGAAAAATATATTAATGACTAAAACGAATATCAAAATTTAAATAAAAACTTTAACAATTTACAGTTCGGGTGTTCCGCGCTAAGCTTCGCCTAAAGTGCGGGAGATTTCGTAGGGAATTCATGAAACTCTACTTCTTTCGTAAAACTGATATAATTCTTAAACCAGCTAACAGATTGAAACGAAATTTTAGTGGTGCCTACAAAAGAGCTTATTGCACCGATATATATATAAACAAAAAACAATGATTTTCAATATGTGGTACGTTTATCAGCGTGATAAAATTCAAAAAGTGACTTTTTGATATGAAATGTATATAAAGGCATTGATTGAATGATAGTTAAACACACGAAGAAAACATAAGAACAACATTCAGTTAGTTTATCTTTCTATATAAAAATATATTTGAATGGAGTATTTTAACACTGAAAATTAGCGTGCCTATTCTTCTCCGAAACATAAATCCGCCACGACATGTAGCAACTGTACCAGGTTTTTAGTGAAAAAAAATTATGAATAATATCATCGGAGCTACAGTTTGAAATTAAAAACATCAAGAGGAGGTTGTGTCTCGATGATTCCGACTGATGTGCTATTCGAATTGAAACGTTTCCAATACGAGCATCAACAAAGAACAGAAACACACAGGGTATGCGTGCATGCTTCTCACATGGACAGCTGTATGCGGGCTGCTCACGCCCAAATCATTTATTACCAGACGGTTTGCATCATAAAGAAAAGTATTGTGGATCTAAAAGCACTTCATTGGCACGGCATAAGCATAATCTTTGGGACGAATAACAACAACATGGGGAGTCTCCATGCCTTATATTATAAAGGAACATTACTAGAATTTTGCGAAATATTTTGTACAATGGTGCACATGTGATCGTTGTTTTGCCACTAACTATGCGAATACCAATACAGTTAATTAGTAAGACAACAGCAAACACCACCTTCTAATTAAATATTTCAAATTCACAAAAGCACTCATTTATACAATATTTCCTACTTAATTAAAAAAGCTTTGAAGTATAACGAGTGGATAAGTAAAATAAAACGAGTTCAAAAAAATACCAAGTACATAGTTGAATATTGAATTAGTTCTTGTACTAATAGTACGGAAGGCAGCAACCAAAATTTTGCACCCATTGCAACAAACGCTAATTTTTGTTTCAGACAGTATTTATACAATATACATCAGGAAAGTTTTCTAGCTTTCAACGTTGTATAATTATACTTCCCGCATTAAAATAAAATCTACAAAGTTGCTTTTTTTCTACAAATAGTTTACGTTAATTATTGTTAAATAAACGTAGTCTACTTTCAATACGAGGTGGCTAGAATTTCGGTAGACGTGGCTAAAGTTGTAACGCGGGAACTTGACTAAAGTATTGTAATATTACGAATATGACACTTTTAGAAGATAAAATTGTTAAACAATAAAATGCAAATTTATACATTTTTACATTGTGCATTCCATTCTGATACAACATATATATTTTTTTAAGAATTAAGTCATATTTTTCTTTTAATTTTCGTTTATTAAACGAAAAAAAAGCGAACTTCATCACCGAAATCTGAATGTCATAAAAGCACTTAGCTCAGAATAATGAATCGAGTTATATCCGTCATTGGGTACAAAAATTTCCACCCCTCCGTTAATTTGATTCGGTTTGTATGCAACCCCATATTCGTATACGCAATAAAGCATTCATGTGCACATTCCACTTCCGCTTGCTTATTTTTACAATTCAAAATGCTCTGAAAACGCTAGGGGATGAAATTCTATAAAATGCTTTAAGCCATATCGTCATGCTAATTACGTATTATATAAAAAATATTATATTGTCTTGTTTAATAGCAAATATGAAAATGTTTCATGATAGTGTGAATCCACGTAGGCTTCATCCCCGAGCAACTTCAAATCCATGTAAAACAGCCAGTCACGTCTGTACCATTAAATGCACAGTAATTCGATTTGAAACTCGCGCCAGTTTAATGGCTTTCATATTTTGTCAAATAATTTTACGCTCAACAAAACCGTTTCACTCGAACAAATATAATTAATTATCCATTAACAAGTTATTACGGCGGAGTGTTCTGCCCGTCCCACGGGAACACTTGAGCAAATTGTTTGATTACCGTCGATACGGTAACAACATTAAAATGAACCATCAATTTGGGTCTCCATCAGTGACTTTTCTTCCAAAGAAAGGAGCCGATTAAAAGCAACCCTCCAATATAACTTTTTGAGTTTCTTAAATGCGAATTTTAATAATATTTTCTTACCAGGGAATGCCACGTTTATTGTTTGAAAATGTTTCGCAAAATCAATAACGGGTAAAACAAAGTGACCACTTGATGAAAATAAAAATGGACTGCCAATTTGAGATTTGAACTACTTAAAATTTGATATATTTTTAATTGCTTTAATTTCGAATTTATGATTGGATTACTTCTTATGGTTTTGTAGCGTGGGCGATTAACCATCTTCACGTAGTAGTGCTGTTAATCTGAGCAGATTTAATTCGCCAGATTAACAGCGACATCTTCCGTCTCTCTTCAGGTGCAATGTGTTATTTTAAGAGCGCCATCTGTTGTGGCCCTGCGGAGACATTGCACCTGCATACCGACGGATCGCTTCTTGCGCGTGCACCGTTGCCGGTTGGGGAGTGACGCGCAGAAGCCGGGAGTCGAGAAGAGTCGTCGGTTAGCCTTGGCTGCGGGAGGTCACCCCTCCTGCAACCAAATCTCTCTCTCTCTTTATAATAATACTAGCGACTACCCACCATGCGTTGTAATGTAACACACGCTTAGTAATTAACACATTAGTATAGTTACGTGGTTTCTTGCTTAAGGTCTCCTCGCAGCCTTGCCCCTCAGGCGTCACGGCCTCGCGTTCCGCTCCAACCCGCGGGTACGTTTCACTTCACCAGCGCAATATAGGCCAAAATGGTGTATCTGTTAATTGTTTCGCAAAATAAAAATTCGCAAACGAATAATAGTTGTTTTAATGCAGTTAGCATCTCCGAAACATGCTCAATAATTCACTCAAGTTTTATCGCAATCAGGTAAACGGTATAGGAATGTATCTTTAGCAAACCCCATGCTGGCAGCACACATTAATGTTTATATAAATGTTATAGATTTTTTTAAATTTAAATTTACGCTAATTTTTAACCATTACAAATTAGCTTTTTTAACAAAATTACAAAATAATTAATTATCTCCAATTTAACATTAAGTTAATTTAATATTTTTTTTGTATTTTTGTATACAGGCTCTTTTACACATGAGCCAACATTTTTTTTGGGGCTAGGAAGATCTTATGATACTTTTTACAAACAGGCCATGTTCTAAGAATCAGGGTTGTCGAAATAGATTTTTTTTTACAATATTTTAAAAAAATACCTAAAATCTCACCTTTAAATCATCATAACTTTTTTATCTGTGAGCTTGAAATAACTATTTTATATTTAGCAATATTTTTTATCTAAATCTCCATCGATCTCCAGACCTGACACCACTGGATTTCTTTGCTTGGGGATATTCTCTATTTCATCGTTTGCAGTCTCCAGACCTGACACCACAGGACTTCTTTGTCTAGGAACATGCAAAAGAATTAATTTACACGACAGAGGTGCCCACAAAAGAAGTCCTAATTGAAAGATAATTGCCGTTTTTACACCCCCTTTTAGTCGTGACCCTGGCAAACTGGTACCTCTTCAAGTTTAATGACTTATTAAAAGAGTATAATTTAGTTGAAAATAGTTGCTAGTTTTTTGTTTAAAGAATTTAGAAGTTGACATTTCTTATTTGTTTGCACATTTTATGTGACTTTTGACATTTGCATACAAGAATTATTAAATTAGATCAAAAATACATTGCAAAATACAAAAATAGTTATTTTGTGCTATTACGACCCCAGAAATGATATGATGAATTAAAGGTGAGATTTTTGGTATATTTTCAAGATATTGAAAAAAAATCTTTTTTTATTACCCTGATACTTAAAACATAGGGTATACATGTAAAACATAGAAAACACTCTCCTAGCCCCAAATACATATATATATATATATATATATCGTTCTATGTGCAAAACATCCCATATGTTTCTCATATTTCATCAAAAAATAATATTAAAGGCTTCAATATAAACTAAAGTATTATATTACAGATTAATATGTATTTCACATGTTCAGATTCTGAAATTCTAAAGATTTGCCACGGTGTAACAGCAAATGTTCTATGTAACTATACCATGAAACATTATCTGGATACATATTTTAATCAATAATTAAAACGAGCTCTAAATATACCGTGTAAAGATTTCCTTGTTCGGATTATATTATATGTAGAAACATAAAAAGGTTCGGTTTCGAACATGGACACGAATTTACGATTTAAGTATCGCTCAAAGCGCTAAAACAATAAATAGGAAAAGCTTATGGGGCCCTTTGGAAAATATGTTTTTATCATGACTTCTATTTGAAGCGCCTTTCGCTAAACGAATCAGTCTCGTTTTTTATTAGCGCCATTATTCAGAATTCCATGCGAAATTAACGCTGAACTGATGCGACGTGCTCTTTGTTTTCGTACACACGCTGAAAATTCATATCATCCTTATAAGCCGGCGGAATATTAAGTCTTTGTGGGTTTCTACGTTTCAATATTTTTCACTTGAGCTTTTTATAAAAGCGCGCGCTTAATCTGTGAATAAAAAAAAAACGACAACAAAAGCTTCGCCTATTGAAGTTTGTGCGTCGAGCAAATCCACGCATATTAAAAAGTTTTCAATGTTCGCGGGGCTTTTCGAGCGCATCGTTTTTATTTATATCTTCGTCAAACTTTATAAAAGAATAGGTCGTTGATTTTCTGACAAGTCTCGCTAATTTTGCTTTTCAAATAGAGACATTTCGCTGAGAGCTTTTTCATAAAAAATCCATCAAAGTGACTTTCAATTTTGCTACATTAACGGATTGATAAAAACAAGTAAGCATGCCAAAATTGTATATATTTAAAAATGTATACGATTTAATCCTATTATAAACAATTCTCTATTTTCCAATATTCCATCCAAACGATCGCCATCGGTGCCAAAATATTGATGCCAAAATATTTTCCAAATAAATAGTTGACTGACATGATTAACCCTTTGAGTAGTGAGCTAATTTAAAATCTTCATAGTCTTAGATGCTATATTTGCTTGTCCGCCTAATCAAATTAACAAAAATAATGTTAAGATAAGCAAGTTCAAACAAGCGAAGGTAGGAATGCATGTTTTGAGGTCGATCTCGAAAGATATTTACATAGTTGTTATCTGGAAAATATTATAGAAAAGTCGTTCGTTAAGTGAATATTTGCAATTTGTTATAAGAATACGTAACAATGAGACACTGGATTCATTTTTCGGAGACGCGCATATTAGGTAGAGTGGGTAAAATATAGAGTAAATGTATAATAAAGGACTCAAAAATGACATTTGTATAGTAAATTTTATGGATAAGCTGTAAATCGTATGCTGCGATATATTCACCTTCCTCATTTCACATCTGATGATCCTTAAGTAAATCAATTAACTACAAGCCATGAAATAAAATAGCAAGCCACGAGTCAGGAATACTGTCATCCAGTGGAATAAAGTTAGCTCATCACGGAGTTGAAGTATGGTGTAATTAATTTCTCCGACGTGGATATGCTCTTCTCTGCTTCAAGCTAATATATCTCGTCCTTCCAGCCGCAAAACGTTGCTATCAAATACCGTCTTTGGTATATAATAATAGTCAGATTAAAAGTGCTTGAACTGCAATATCGAGAAACTTAAAATCCATCTTCTTTATTGCGCTTTTTGTTATTTTTTTACAAAAAATCAACAAAATTTTACCAATTAAAAGGTTTCATCTTCAATTCCAAAACATCCACATTAACAACAATCAATCGTATTTGTCATTTCGCTGTCAATTTTAATAATGCTGTAATAAAATATGCATACAATTATGGGAGTTAAAAAGTGCAATGTTTCATTCAGAAAGCTCTGGTTTTGAACTTTGGACACAGGTGCTATATAACAGTGACCAAAGTTCGATCAAAAGTTTTTCTCAAACATACAGGGATTGTTTTTATAAAAAAAAGCCTCAAACGCATATTCAACACAGCTAGACATAAAAAAATATGTTTCCATCACATTTTTTTTGGCATAAATTTAAATTCAATCTCATGGAGATTAAATAGTTATTACGGTTGATTTCAGAGAGTAGAAACAATTTCAACAGTTTTGCAACCTTTTTAATGAGTAAAGTTTTTGGCTGTCAATTTCAAGTTAAAGCTCAAGTGAAATTGTGAGCTATCGATTTTTTTACTTTTTAACAAGCCAGACTTATATTTTTTGGCATCGGTAGACATTTTTATGGGTTCGTTTGCTTTAAAAATGTTTCTTTAAGAACTATTAACATTTGCATTAATAAGGAATTCCGTAACTGCGCAATTAAACTTACGCAAAGTTTCATCCATTATTTATCTATTTATTTTGTCACTTTAAAATCAATAATTTTAAAGAAAAATATGCATTAACAAATTTAAATATAAATTTAACTCTATCTACAATAGATTGGTTCTACATATAAAACGCTGACTTCTAAAATATTGAAATAATACTGATTTCAAATGTTTATTTAAGCCACAAAGTGGGTTTTTACTGATAATCAAATTCCATTTTATTGCTTTCAAAATTGAGAATCTTTTCACAATCATATAATAATAATAGTCAGACGAATAAAAGATTCAAATACTATTTTAACAATCACACTCTGGAAAGGGATCCACTGTTTGGTTAAATCGTACAATATTTGCACAGAATAATTATGAAAACATTTCTATCGCTCGCTCTTTTATCTTATGAAATTGCAGAAAAACTGTTAAAAATACATTTTGGTTGTGTTTTACTATATTTAAAAAAATATTTATATCATTACCATCGCTGAACTCTTGATCTTAAGTCTTGATCTGATCCTTTTAACACCTCTTTGTAAATATCAATATTTACGTGACTTATGATCATATGAAAATCCTGGAAAATATCTTTCCATTGTGAATATAATATTATTGCCACAAATATAAATTATACGCTTGAATACTTTAATATTTTCCTATAAAATTTATATTTAGTCATCTTCTTTTGATTCGTCTATAAAAATCAAGCTATACACTCAAACCTCTTTTTGTGCGACTCTTTTTTGTGCGATTTCGAAGTTAGGGGGTTTTTTTAAAGCATTTATTTTTCTTTATTTCAAAAAGTAGGTTTAAAAACGATTACAAAGCTTCTCTATAAAATGAGCACCTTCATTCAATTAACCATACACATATCTTAAATTTTCAGGGGAAAGCTTTGACTTTAACAGGTAATATTTTGAATTTAGCTCTATAAAGAGCTTATAGATAAAATATATGTTTTTAATATAAGCTTTTTTTTAAATACTCTCAAACCTCTTTTTGTGCGACTTTCTTGTCGCTGAATATTTATAAAATCATTATTTATATTTAAAACTACCTCTGATTTAAGATAATATACGTTGAACTGCCATAACAACGTTTCCTGGAATCTTGGCTGATATGAATTGTTTAATATGTCATCATGACAAGGTTGTCTTTTGTAAAAGCGCTGCTTGTCATATGCCTACAAAATAAACTAGCATTTTAAATTGGAGCAAATAGGGATGACTATAATAGAAATAATAACATATAATGAAATATTTCTATATAAAACACATCATAACGCCAATTTGGACATATGGTATTCAACTCTAGGGTATCACATCAACCATCAATATTGAAATTCTCCATCACCAGTCTTAAGTATTACGTACTATAGCCAAATATCCATGGTTTGTAGCAAACAGCATTATCAAAAAACAATTAAATTTAAATATAATTCAATTAATATCCACAGTAAGACAGGAGTTGCAAGGAATAATGGATATGTATCCCAATCGTTTAAAAATATACTTTCAATACTATAACGCATTGTGACCAGTTTAAAGCTAAAAAATGCCCTTAAAAGGATATATTTACTAATGAAAAATAAAGATTTCACTGTATTCAAACAATACCAAGTGCCGTGATAATTTCAAATATTTCATGCAGTGAATAAATTAGCCATTGGGGGTGAAACGCTTGTTCATTAACATTTTGGAAGCGGTTGCAGACAAAATATGAAATATCAGCTCTCGTAGTTTATCAACATCACTATTAGATGAACAAAACGTATAAACGTCTTCGGTGGCGGTCATAAAAAGGACATAAAACGTCATATTGATTTATAACAGTTTGTATCGCTAAGTATTTGTTTGCAAGCACCCGCGCTGCCGAAAGTGGGGTGCGCTGCCATTTTCCCAGACTTTTCCCTTTTTCCGATTTAATCTCGGCCTATAAAACTGTCACGGAAAATTTTATATACAGACCGTTGAACGACCTCCAAAATCGGTCCGGATCGGTTATTGTATCGGCCATTGAAATAGAAATTCTATTATGTTTGTATAACAAACAAGCCTACCAGTAGAACAAGCGGTGATATCGAAAAACAAACGGATACACTTTATATATCAAAATTTCCGCCAATTTTTTTTATGTAATATCATTATATCGAATATCCCTTTTTGTATATATTTTTCTTATCAAAATCTTCAAGGTTTGTCAATATTTGTGTCAAATTTGCTCCGACCAAAATGCGGTAAAAGTTCTTAAGAAAACTGTAAAAGTGATAACACAGTGAATAAAATAGTAATTGTTTTTCAATTTTTTTATTTTTTTTTTATTCCAAAATTTGTTTGGATCGAAACACGGTTCAGGAAACACATTCATTATAAGATGCGATTTGTTAAAATATCATAAGGAAGTAAAAATATTTTTAAGTAGTGATACAAACCTCAAGGATATTCATACAACATGCTGACGTCATTAGTGGAATCAGATATTCCTCAAGTCAATTAAGTTTGATTATCTATGTTTAGCAGTCCAGAAAACCATTATTGCATATATAAATTTAAAAAAAACAAGGAATATTATTTCCTATGAATTTTTGCCAATGAAATACCTACCCCAAAACAATAATTGACAACGAAAGAGTTCTTTCATTTTTAATTATATGAACCTGGGCGTATAATCACACTAAATAAATACTTTCAACAATTAAAACGAATTAATATAAAAAGCTCATAAATAAATTAGTCATAATCAATAAAATAAATTGGTTACATTCCAATACTATTATATATGCAGACTTTAACTTTTTTTGTGCGGTAGATGTGTTTCGCGGAAAATCGCATAAAAAAAACTATGACTTACATAGAAAAATTTGAAATACTAATTTAAAATATATCCAAAATCACATAGAATAAATTTTGACATAAATCTGTTGGAAATTACAGAGAGTTAGAAAATAGAAAAGATTAGTATCCAGTTTTAAGTAAATTAATTCATTAAAAATTGAGATAGAGATGTGTTAGTGGGGTATTTTTCTATGTTTCACACACATGTGCTAAATGTTAGGGTTATCGAAATAAATATTTTTTTCAACATTTAAAAAAAATACCCAAACATCTCACCTTTAAATAGCACAATACAATTATTTTTGTAATTTGCAATTTATTTTTTATCTTAACTTGAAGAGGTACAAGATTGTCAAGATCAGAATTAAGATAATACGTTTTATGGTTAAGATTTTTTTATTAAATTTATTCAAAAAATCTGTTTAAATTGGCCATCTCTGCTTCATATGCACGCAAAATCATTTTTCCGTATTTCAATTGTAGTTGTCTAAAGTAGCATTTCCTCTTTCATTTTTGCCAATGCGGCGATTATTCTTTCAATTAGGATTTCATTTGTAGGCACCCCTGTCGTGTAAAGTAATTATTTTGGCAACCCTATTCCGTGACTCGCACGATCTCTAGACCTGACACCAGTGGATTTCTTTGTCTGGGTTCTCCAACAACCCTAGCACTTAGGACATAGAGTCTATGTGTGAAACATAGCAAATGACCCCTTTAATCACCAAAAAAAATTGTCGGTCCATGTGCAAATCCACCCTGTTTATGTTTTCAAAAATTTGATCGCTGATTAAACTTTTTGTAGATTTAAACCCAAGATGATTAAGTTAATAGTATAAATTTAAGATATTAATTTCTGCACCGTAAGTGAACTCAATCTCAAAATAAAATTTAAATTGAATTGTTTTTTTTTACATTTTTTATTAAGCCTTATAAAATAAATTGAAATTAGTTTGGCATTCTTCACTTAAATACATTTTTTGGTTGGTATGAGTTAAAACAAAATGCAAGGGGTTAACAAATGTATATAATCATTTAATACTCTCGGGTCTTACAATGTGCAATATGTCGCATGGAGAATCTATTCTAAATTTACATTTCCTTATGGAGTATAGTGAACTGAAGATGTATAGAACGACTTTAGTTTACAAGAGATTATACCCCAGAGGAACTAACAGCGGAAGAGCATTTCGTGACTTCGAATCACATTTAAATCGGATTACACTTGTTCTTACTTATTTTCAACGAACTAGCCACAATTAATTTAATGTAAAATTCGTCAATTCTAGATCGACATCCAAAGGCAAAAGAAGTCCTCCGCGAAAGAGGTAACGAGATACTTTTTTAAAAAGAAAGGCGTCGGTGAATGCATGGGTTTGGAGTTGCAATTACTCACGACACTTTATAAACAAGAGCAGTTTCCCCATCAAAAATGAAACAACAACAAAGCGTCCTGTATAAGAGTACCGGTTGAGAGGAGGAAGTGAAGAGGGAAATAGAGATGAGAGGGAATTAGACAAAAGTCGGACATCCTTGAGGGATGGGTGAGTTTGCTCCTACACTTCCTGAGGGGAGTTGCGCCCCCATTGGCGCCAGTTCATAGGGTAAACTCAATACTTTTTCCTTCGAGTGCGCCTGTATTCACATTTAACTATACAATTAATCCACATGCTATTTATTTATTAATACATATTTGATTTTGATAAAATTAATTATGATAACATCAATTAAAATAATTTAAACAAACTCATTATACTCTATAAAACAATCTTTGTCTTTGTTTGAAACTTGCACATGAATTCTTACCCCACATGGGGACGCATTAAGGGAATAGTTTTCAGCGAGCAATTCGAAATCTCTGCAAAATTCCTTCATCGAACTTATTTAATGAACTTCCTCATTCACTTCACTCGTATCAAAAATTAATTGAATCGAATAAACTAGTACATTGTGCTGTTCTTATTTCTTTCATTGGAAATGAACCAACAAATTTAATTATAAATATGAGATCGGCATTTATTAAATATCTAAACATTTTTCTTTAGAGCAAAAATCTAAAAATAAATGCTCAAAAATTATTTAATCCAAAAACATCCAAACTTACTGTTATTTGAAGTAATTAATAGATACAATATAAAAAAAACATTAAATGTTGATATTGTCTAAATATATATTGATTCAAAACTACATTTTCCATAGCAAAAAAGACATAGTTTGTATTATGCATGGATTTTATTATATTTATTAACAGAAATTGACAGCTAAAAGATGAAGCTATGTTTGTGTAATACATAATAAAATAGGCACATGTAGTAAAAGCGGCGCGGCGCATGCGCTTAGCGTCTCTTTTGTGTATGTGACAGGTATGGACACACTACAAACGATTCTTCTTCTCGTTCGACCAATTGCAGCTTGAAGTTTCATTTTTCGGGATGTTCAAGGCAATTTACTTTACCGCAGCATATGAACAAATATGAATAACATGTAAATAATTTATTTATATATACATTCATTTGTGAATTTAAGTTTTTAAAGATGGATTCAGGATTTCAAAATTACCTTATATTATGTTTTCTAGTTCATTTCTTAATATTTTTCGATCACAACGCCTCATTTGAATCGCGTTTTTGCCGTTTAACATATTTTAAATCCATGCTATTGAACAAAGCAGGATTTCTAAAATAGTTTCCCCTAAAGTGATTTTCAATAAAGCATCGTTTGAACAAAAGACCACAATGTTACAGTTCGACATATGAGGACTCTTCTCATGAAAGGCCTTATAGTCTCTTCGCGCTCATATTATACTTCGACAGGAGTTAAAGAAGTGGGTTTACCACCATTAGATCCCATGGTATTGTTCAACTTGAGAGATTGAAATGTCGCAACGAGTCGTCAAAAATTCAATACCCCTCTAATAAATCTCAGTATTTAATCAAGTCCGCACCCCTTTAAATGGCATTACACCATTATATGTGATTTTAAAAAAATCTAATAAATGATCATTTTGTATGAATTTTACTCAAAAATATTTGCAATAATTGTGTTTATTTGACACTAAAATATTCCACAGGTGATTCATATAATTTTCTATTTAAAAACTGGCGTTTAAATAGAAAAACTATAAACAAAAAAATAAAACTATGATATATTAATAAAATATACTTTTTTTGTAAAAAAAAATAGTTTTTTATTAAATAACAACTTAAAAATCGGAAAAAAAACGTTTTTTCTTAAAAATGTTTAAAATATTTAGAGACTGCAAAGGGTTAAATGACCTTGAAGGTGTTTAGTTTTTTTTAAATAATTTTGCCCGGCCTATTTCATTAAAAACAAGCGGATCAGGGGAGCTCAACGCGATAGTAATATAATATAGCAAACAATAATTGAAGAAAACAAAAAAAAATGAATACTCAAACCTCTTTTTGTGCGATTTCGAAGTTATGCGATTTTTTTAAATCTCATAAAGTATACGTATAGAGACATTTTGGATGAAATAGAAAATAAATCATTAATATTAACCGAAATTTGAAAAAAGTACAATTTTGGACTGTTTTAGTCATGCTGCATGCATCTAAAATTTTGAAAAAAATTGGGGTTTTTTGCAATTTTTCCCAATTTTTAGACTTTTAAAAATACATCCTCCAAAAAAATTTCCAAAACTCCAATTACTTGTAAGCAAATTAGTTATAACTCTGTAGAGTTATAGCTATTTTAGTGAGGCTCCAACTAAGCTGGCCCTACTAGAATGAAATTTTTAAACGCGTTTAAACTTTTTCAATACGGTTGAATTAATATCTCAAGTTTTAATTAAGTAATTTTACTTCAAACTTGGTTCGAACCTTTTTTTATATAACCTTCTGTTGTTTCTACCAGATTTATGACAACATTTTTTTAACTATTCTAAAAAAATAAAACTGAAAAAATAAGGTCAAAAAATGTCTCTTTAAAACATTCGGCATTTTGTGAAAATAATATTTTTGATGTAGGAACATTACGACTATAGTAACATCTTTATTTTACACTTTACCAGTCTATAACTTTTTTTAATTTTGATTGTTTATTTTTTTTTGCATATTCTGAAAATGTCAATCAAATGGCACATCTATTTTATTATATATTACACAAACACATTTTGATTAATTAGCTAACAATTTCCATTGTGTAAAAATGAAATGTAAAATATTAAGTACAGAATGCAAAAAAATGTAAAAAAGCAATGCAAAAAATAAACTTTTTTCTACACGATTGACATCATATCTCAAGTTTTAATTGATTTATTTATTTTAAATTAGGTACAAATGTTCTTTTATATAGCCTTCTATTGTTCCTACCATATTTATGACAAAACTTAATTTTTAACTATTTAAAAAAATTAAACTGAAAAAAAAAGGCCAAAAAAAGACGCCTTTTTTTATTTTTTTTATTTTTTAGGAAGGGAGTATAGTGAATTCTATACTAATATGATCAAGTTCATCCATCTCATCAATAAAAGATAATGTGTTTTTGTATTTTAAAATATGTTATGACTAAAAAAGGGTTAAATTTACAAATATATTATTATGGAGTTATGTCGAGTTTTTCACTCAATGGTTCATGGTAAGGTTATTGCCATAAGAAGGGATCCTGTTAAAAAGCATTTTTTAAATTATACCAATTCAAAGGGGAAATAAAATCAACATTCAAAGAATTTTTCACTCAGTCGGAATTATTTTATTTAAAAAAAAAAATTGCGTTGCGAAAGTTGGAAAAAGATTATCAAAAACGATATTAAAGAAATGAATGCAATAAGCCAGTCAAAAAAGCTATTATTTCAGGATCGCCCTGCCATAATAAGTTTATGCATTAAACGTCTCTGTCTGAAGAGTAAAACTATGAGCTCTTGGATTTTTTATTTAAAAGCCATAAAAATGGAATTTATGCCCAAGTCTGCTGCGGAACCTTTCCTTCTCCGTCGGCAAACAAATCAAATAAAAAAGGGATTTGTACGCAGTTATTCGATTGAGCGGCTTCAGGAGCACTTGTTTTGTTCCATTAGCCCTGGAGCTGCGTACGCACCATTTGCGAGCCTCCGATCACTTGATTACATGCAATTCAGGGGCCATAACATCTTTCACAAATGACTGGGAGGCTGTTGTTTAAAACAACGGTGGTGTTTCGTTATTAGCTCCCGCCGCCGATGCTGACGGTCAATTTATTAAATGTTATCTCTGAGTCACGCTCCTCTGCACAAAAAGAATGAATGCCTTAAACATTTTGATATTAGACTCCGAGTGGCAATTTTGCAACCCAAAGGTAATTTCGTTTTAATATGATATAATGCTTCAAATGCCCGAATAAGTAATGCCTGCTTTATTATGACTAATTTCTTGGCTTGTTATCTTTGTATAAAGGAGCAATTGAATTCCGCAGATAATGCCCTCATTTTTGAGAGCCCTTCTTGTAATTATCTCGATACTGAATCGCCGACGAACATTCAACGCGATATGAATACAAATATTTCGACAGCACTGAGAGACGTCTTTGTTGTTGAATTCCTAATAGGAATCTCTTTATAACGAAAATATAATTATCTTAATTTAGCAATTTTGTTTCCAATTCAACCCCATCAAATTTCACGGCGTAATCAATACTTTCGCTTGGAGATTTTCTAAAAATACATATGATTCTCAAGGAAATAGATCAATTATGTAACCAAGGACAAATGATGGAATGTTTTTCTGGTACTTTCCTGTTAACGCGGGGCAAGCATATTGGTGAATTAAAAACGCGTTCATTTCGACACAATTAAAATAAAAAACCTAACTTAACCTAACCTAACCAGATTAGAATTTAAATTTAATTAAAAAAAAAAACCAAAAAACAAGTATTAGTAGTCATTTTCAATACACCAATATGCTTGCCCCGCGTTAACATGAAAGTACCGTTTTTCTTTTTAACACATTACATACGAGAGCAATTCGCGCATAAAAAACAAATATTTACATAAAATTCCATGACTTTTTTCAAGATATCACACATCTAGAATATCGAAAAGTTTTAGATTTTCTTAAAGTGTTTTCAAATTATTTCAAAATATGTATTTTACACAAAATTATAGTCACACATGATGACTACGACATATCAAAAAATTTGAAATATCATACGAACTTTCGATTTGTAATTGTTTTTTGGCATCCTATTAACCAATAAATAAGTTTTTTTTGCTTTCCTGGCGTACTTCTTGTGCTAGATTTAAATAGAGCCTTTCATTTTTTCGAGCATTTCAATTATCTGCACTCTTTATTGCACTCTTCTCATGTAAACATCTTCAGATGTTGATGGAGGTTGATCTATGTATGAATCAACCCTTATCGATCGCTAGCTTTATATACATGATTTTGTTTGAGTGTTAATTTTATTTATGAGTTCGTTAGTCATATTTTTTTTTGAAATAATAGGACCCAGATGATTTCCAAAATATTAGCGGTATTTGTAAAAGGAATCCTACTTGGGAAAATATCATAATTTTCACTCTCGATTTTAATCCAATAGTCTGGGCTTTCATATTTTTTTATTTCTACGACACTTTCTTTTTCACTTGAAAAGTTTATAAGTGTAACCATCTTTTCTTGGGATGTAATAAAATATCACTGCTAGTTTTATCACTAGACTCAAAATCTCTTTGAAAATAGTTTTCAAAATATTTACTGCCACTATCATCACTATTGAAATGTATAAATTTTTCTAAATTCATTTTTGTGCTCAATATATCATTAATTAAGTACAAAAATCAGAGAGATATCACTGGAGATAATAACTGATTCGTTGCTGATACTAAACTAAAAAGGCATCGCATTCCACATAGACAACTAGGCAACATACGACCGATAATGTTTAATTATTTTTTCCATGTTTTCCCTACTGCATCTTATATTAACCTGGTAAATTCCTTTTCAATAACGCAAAATATAGTGGGTGCATAAATTTTTGTTAGGACGTATATATACGTCCTGCCCACCTGGCGTGAGTTCATATTATTCATTTTTTTACGATGCTTAAAATTTATAAAAAAACATATATTTTTTATTTGTTTAGATACATAAACATATTAGATACATAAAGAGAAATTAACAAATATAAAACGATAGACAAAAGCAAATAAAGATAATGGAAACATAGTTTAAAAAAATAAAATATATCCATACATAAATTCAAAACTCAACTTCTGTGTGATGATGTCCGGACACTCGATATTTCCTATCTTTAGCTCCCTTTCATTTTTTCTTTGAAAATGCCTTTCAATTAAGCGTGAGGGTTTAGCTGTTTTTTGATGGCATAGGTTGGCTTTTTACTAAGTTGTCTGAACTGAGCATCAATACGTCTTTTTTGTCCTTCTATTTTAAAACTATAAGTTTGCCTTTGAATCTTACCTTATGCTAATCGCTAGTCACCGTTTACTAAATACACATCCACTCCAAGACAATAGCAATAGATAAGTGCAACCAATTTGCTACCTATCTTAAATTTATGTCAAAACATGTATCGACAACTTACACATTCGTTGGTTCACATTCAATTTCGATGCTGTTTACGTTGGACGTATATATACGTCCCGCCCACTTAACAGCGCTGTTGATTTGAGTGAGTTTAATTTGCGAATAAGGTGCAATGTGCTATTTTAAGTTTAGGGCGGGAGTCGTAAAGTTTCGTCGGTTGGCCTTGGCTGCGGGAGGACGTCCTTTCCGCAGCCATATCTCTCTCTCTCTCGTGCCGAATAAAAAGCTACATAGAGAAGAGAATATTTTTGTCCGACACCCGTCCACCCCCATTCATCCATCCGACTATGATTAAAAAAAACGACAAATAACAAAGTTTTGGATGAAAATGTTTGATCATAATTAAAAGGGATTATACTAAATATGACAAAAACTTAAATGCTAAGCAAATTGGATATTTTTAGATGTAAAAAGGTGGATATTTTTCTAATGAAAAGACGTCTGAAAAAATATTTTCACCAATTTTTATCGAAATCTGCTGACTTTGCTGTCGACGTTCTCATATCTAACTCCAACAAGGCAGATCTGTCTCTTAGATACAACCGTCGACCGATCTTGTCGATAAGGATTCTGAAATGGAATATTCATCGAAAATATGCGATAACCTAAGGATGAATATCATCCCACAGATAGAAATATTTTTATTCAGAAGGTTCGTCAAATAAAATAGACGATATCTTATCGATGATAAAATAGACCCTTCAGTTGAATCTAAGAAAGTTTGGCTATAAATCAATGGGAAAACTATAGAACACGTTTGATAAAAGCAGATACTAAAATAACAGTAGAATGGCATATTATTAAGAATAAATAGCCTTGACTAAAATATTAATAGGTTTTAAATCTATTATATTCAATGAAAACAAATATAATAAATTTCTAATGTGTATGTTCTACAAAAAAAAATTATATTGTACGAGTCCATTTCGCGTTTGCCATTTCAATTACCATGACTGAAATCAAAATATCAAGAGCACAAATCGTGAAAGCAAATTCAAGTACAATGAAGGAAAAGAGTATATTAAATTAGGTTTTTTTCACACGGCCTGATATGTATTTATGCGATTATTTTCCTTATCGTTGAGTATGAGTTGCGGAAATATTAAGAAACAATGTGTGGCACGAAATTGACGTTCACTTCCTGATTTTCTTTTTGGCTGTCAGCTCAAATCAAAGCCGCAAAATGTGCGTGACGTATTGTTCTAGTGACACTTTTCTATATGAAAAGAAACTTGACGAAAATCAATGTCCTGAATTCCCTACTGCAGGACCCAATTGTTCAAAACGACAACATTTTCAATGGGAAATATTTACTGCCGTTCCTTTAAAAATGATTTATGACACTCTCAAATGACAAGTGTAACAAATTTGACTCTGACAAAAATCATTACTTATTTTCATTCCAGACGAACGATTTTTAATGCTGAGCTTACGAAATATATCATCGAATCTTTGTATTTTACAATTGTATCTTTATGAAATATATTTTTTGTTTTTTAATGTACATAATTTCACATGATCTACTAATAATCTAACTTATTAACCATTTTTTTTAAAGTTGTATATTTTGCTAATATATATACAGAGGCATTATATTTTATAGTCTATGATTAGTAATGTATGGTATCTCTCAAAACATTGGCCTAAATTGAGACCAGGTTTTTTTAAACTTTATTTATTATCTTCGTTAGTTTCGGACACAAATATTCTGAATTTATATGCTTACCGTAAATATCTCGTATTATCGGAAATGTTCACGAAAACGGGGCGTTAAGAGTCACTGCCTGTGTTTTAGGATTTTATCCGGGCAACAGCCCCTTTCCTTGTTACCTCTATCAGGTAGGCGATACCACGTGAGGATCATAAAAACCAATATTCCTTCTCCAAATACTGTCCTAAACACGATACGCAAATTAATCACATGATTTTAAATCTGAGTGGGGAAAAAACGTGAAACAAAATGTCGAGCCAGACTCGACATAAGACCGCAAAGAGTTAACTTTTGTATGATGGCAATTTTAGTGCACTTAAGTATAATTTAATTAGATACGGTATCAAGTACTAATAATACTATTTACTCTTAAATAAAAAAGTTTTTATATTTCAAACATATTTTGAATACTTACCAATAAATTTGGCAGATGAAAGTATAAAAAATTCTTATTTCTATCCTTATTATCGCTTTTCTGAATTTAGTCAAATCTTGGTAATGCTAATCAACCAAATTTGCTTCGTCAGTTTGTCTTCTACGAGATTTTTTTAACTTTAATTCAATTTTCCTTTAATAGACACTCATCTTACCCAATTTAGACCTTTAAAAAATCGCGTGATTGATTATAAAATGAATATTATGTCCGTCAGACTGCATAAATGAATGGTGAGTGGAAGAATGCTGTATCGTGAATAAAACATTGCTGCAAAGTATATTATTTTACATGACTTTTTTACGATGAACTTGCCCGAAACATAGATGAAAAAAAAGTTTTCCACATCAAAAAAATAAAGTTTTTAGAAGATTGTTTCGCTACGAGGAAACTCGAACAATATGTGGAATGGAATGAAAACGAGAAAAACATCGTCGTTTTCGCATAAACGTCGACGACACCCTACAGCTTCTTTATGCTAACGCAGGAACGTAACTTAATGAAATTCAAAAGGAACTCGATTATGATTTACGTCTGTCAAAGTGACTAATTATATGTTATCCTTAATGCGCGATTTTGTGAGAGTGGCCGAAGTTTTTATTTTTCTA